>JASCZI010121023.1:54227-77556 GCA_036250425.1 Stylosanthes scabra | reverse complement strand
TATATATATATATATATATATATATATTAAGCAGCAATCAAATATCGCTTTCTAGATGGTTCCACATTGTTATAATTTATAAACGCACATAAACTACTAATAAGGATAACTTAAACAACATAATTCACATGAACTATCTTCTAAGTTCTAATCACTCATGGGATAAGAATAAAAATGAATGGTATATATAGCAAGGAATAATATTCATCATTCAATTCTGGATGAACAAGTGATCAAACAATGTAACTAAATTTTACTTAACTAAACCCTATACAAATTTATCGTGCTTTCTTTTTTTCATAGTTACATCAATTCATATGTAGCGGTGGTAAATAATAGAGACAATATATTAAGTTATTTTATTTAACTTAATATTTATGATTTTATATATATACATTTGTAATTACATATATTATATATAATATAATAATATGCATTTATTTTACCTTTTTCTCCCAAACTTTATCTCTCAAACAATTTTCGCTATATATATTATTGTAGATTTTTATACACATTATTTTTAATATAGAAAAATATAAACATCAGCACAAAAATTTCATTTTCCTGTGTTAATGTTTATATTTTTCCTTGCTAAAAATAGTGTGTACAAAAGTGTACAGTGGTATACGTAGATTAATTCTTTTCTTTAATATGATATTGAAGTTCAATTTTTTTTTTTTTTTGTGACTAATTGAACTTCAATTTGTTCATATGATATATCAATCAAAGTGTTTTTTTTTGTACAATATCCTAATTTAGAAAATGGGTACGAAGGATCAAGGATGATATGAAACTATGAATGATGAAGCTCTATAAATGCATGGCTCCAAAAAATGACATAAAAATGCGGCACATTTGGTGGGAATTAAGCTTGTCTTGTAGCTAAACAGCTCTATTGACATGTCGGGTCCTTTATTCTCTTTATTTGTGGGGTTTTCAGAATATAATTTTGAAGACGACTTTTGTTGTGGTTCAAATTTTCAATTCCTTTGCTTTTCCATTTGCCACCACCTTTTTTCCCCCTTCATTTTCTTTGCAATTCCCCACTTTCTATTGTAGCTTGAGGAGCCCATATAATAGTTTTTGGTGGATATTTTAGGCTGATATTTATATACAAATTCTTTTTATGAGTTCAATTTTAATGTATTTATAGTATAAAACGTTTTGTACATTCGTAGAATTACATCTGTTAGTTTATATAATTAATCACAAAGTGAATGGAAAAAAATTACTTTTATTGAGGTGACACTATCAAATTGAATGTATATATAAAAAAGTTCTTTATATTGTCTATACATTGAATTAAATTTATATATTATTTATTTTTATTTTCTTGTATTTTCTGCATATTTACACTCTGCATCTGAATAGCTTTCAATATTTTATTGATACTTTCAAAATGAAAATTTCATTTAAGTATTTGGTATAAAGATGATAAAACACTGTAAATTTGTCAAACTAAAAAATATATCGTTGAAAAAAAGTTTCACCCAAAAACCCAACACTAACTATATCTCAATTTTTTTTACAAAATTATTAACCTCCTAACAAAATTCTTGCTTTTAACAACCTTAGTTGGTGCCCCCAACAAATATGGAGCTGTAACTGTTGAATTTCCAAAGAAAATACAGATTTTTTTATTGACAAAAATAGTATATACATTACTTTATCAGTTACGAAAATCTTGAACTGAATAATTAGGATTGAGCCTACTCAAACTATCTTGTGTCTTGTAAAAAAAAAACCTATCTTGTGTCTCTAATTCTAACCTCATTATAAAGAACGACAGAAAAAAAAAATTATCCTTGACATTTCACTTTTTCCCAGACTCCCAATTTTCAGAAATTTTTTCCAAAAGAGAAGAAGAAGCAAGAAAGGAACAACTTTTTTTCCTTTGTCAATCTTTTTTTTTTTTTGACCATTTTATTTAGCCACCTTTCACTACCTCTTGATCAATCTGACCAGTTTTGTTCCCAGCAGAAAAAAACACATTCCCTACACATTCTTGCTTCTTTTATCCAGAAATTTATTGGGTATTCATTGGAATTTTCATTCTTCTTTTTTCTTCATTGGAAGTGGTTGGTTTTGTACATATGGGAAACGTTTGTACGTGTCAAGTTTCTATTGGACGAAGAGTGTATGAGGCTGATTCTGATTCTGATTCTGATGCAAATGATGATTATTTACCATATAGATATGGACATTGTGGAGCCAAGGTCATGTTTAGTGGATCCTCTAAATTTGTTTCAATGTATTCTCAAAAGGGTCAAAAGGAAGTTAATCAAGATGCAATGACAGTGTGGGAGGTATATAAATTTTCCTTTTTTTAAAAAAAAAAGTACCAATCATTTGCACACACAATTTATATGATCAAATGATGAATTATCTAGGGCATGCAAATTGTTATCTTCTTCAATCCGTTTTTGCAAGATTTGTATCTGTTTTAAAATTGACAAAATTTGTCTTGATTCAGTATAGCGTGCTCAATCGACATTAAAATTGTCTAAACTTAAATTTACTAAAAGGTTTAATAATTTTTTTTGAATATTCTATAATTCCAAACCAAAAGGTTATTACCTTAAGCCAAATATGAAAATGATTAATGAACATCTTTATGTTTAATATTTGATGAATTTGTGACATTATATATTCATTTTTGCATGAACATTCATGTAGCAAGGTTCTATGATCCTATCATTGATATTTGATTGTTATCTTCATTCTTTAATTGTATGATTGAATTTCTCTCTCACAATGACTATAATAACTTGGATTTTTAATTCTCAAAATATATATATGATGATGTATACTCAGAACTTCACCGGAGAAAAAGACATGATATTTTGTGGTGTGTTCGATGGGCATGGTCCTCAAGGGCACAAGTATGCACAAAGTATACGCAATAATCTTCCTTCAAAACTCTCCACATCAATCAAAATGTCACAAAAAATTGGTAAGAGCCAACTTGGATTAGATATCAATAGTGATGAAAACCAAAACATGCCTTGTGTTTCATGGGAAGGAAGCTTTTTGAAGTCTTTTAGTGAAATGGATAAAGATCTTGCTCAGAACGTTTGCATTGGTAGCTTTAGTGGCGGTAGCACTGCTGTCACTATAGTTAAACAGGTATAATTGAAACTGTCACAATTGCCTTATTCATTAATTATTAATAGTATGTGCGGTTTTGTTGTAACTTCTTAGCTTATATAAATGCTTAATTTGTTTTGGTGTCGTTATATAAATCTTAATGTCACAAATTATATTATACTAATTAAGTAATTATTTTTTCTTTTTTCTTTTTTTGCATTTTTTAGGAAAATCAGTTGATTATTGGTAATTTAGGAGATTCTCGTGCAATTCTTTGCACAAGAACAGATGATAATTATCGTGTTCCTGTTCAACTTACCGTTGACTTAAAACCAACTATTCCAAGTAAGTCTTCAAACTTATTTATATATTTTTTTTAAAAAAAAAATATACACATGTTTAGCTTTTTATTCCATTTGGCTTATTCATTTTATTCCTTTTTTGAGAAGTTATATCAAACTTCTTAAAAATCACACTTTTAAAAAATTACACAATAAATTTATTATTTGATCCATACAAATATTTAGATGTGTGTTTGAAGAGAAACAAGATTAAAATCATTTTAATAATTTCTTATTTGTATTAATTAATATTTTTGTATCAATGGTGCTAGGTAATCAAAAAAAATCAGTATTTTTATACAAATATTGATATAAGAAGTATTAACTTATATGTTTGGAGCTTCAATATAATTATTTTCTTTTTGGATTTTATAAAAAAAATTAGTTGAGAATAAAATTACTAAAGAATATAGAATAGTTATTTATATTAATTAAAATTTTATGGAATATAGGTAACTCATAACAGGGAGTGTACTCTGCAAAATGATTACAGTAATAAAAATAATTCTCACTAGTAGTTATCTTTATATCAGATTATTTTTTAAGTAAACTGCTTATCAAGGTATGCCCACAAAATCACCCAAACATAGTCTCTACTCTCTAACATATATAGTCATAATTAATACAATCACCCCCTATAATTAGCCTCAATCAATCTCTCATGCCTATCAAAATCAAAATCAAGTCTATGGTTAATACCTTTCTTATTATTCCCACTCATATATATAATCAGGTGAAGCTTCAAGAATCACAAAGTGTGGAGGTAGAATCTTTCCATCAAAAGATGATCCAAATGGTATAAATAGAATATGGATGGCTGAAGAAGATTGCCCTGGCTTGGCTATGACAAGATCATTTGGAGATTTTTGCTTAAAACATTATGGCCTCGTCTCAGTTCCTGATGTAATCTATAGAAGAATTAACAATCAAGATGAATTTGTGGTTCTGGCCTCTGATGGAGTAAGTATATATATTATTGAAATCAAACTTTAGTTTTTACTTTTTAGTTAAAATGAAGAGGCTGGCAAAGTTAATTACAATAAATTTGTTTTCTATACTTACTCTTATTATATTCACAGATATGGGATGTGCTAACAAATGAAGAAGTTATTAACATAATTAGTACAGCACCAAAGAGGTCAGAGGCAGCAAAAACATTGGTAAAGCATGCCCTTCAAGCCTGGAGAGTCAAGTGTCCTAATTCAGTTGATGATTGTACAGCTATATGCTTGTTCTTGAATAATTAACAATAATGAAATTTAAAAGAATGATATAATAGACACCTTGTTTTCATGATTAAATACCATAACAACAATATTTTAGTAGTTCTTGAACCATGATAAAGGCCAAGTATATACTACAAAAACATTGGTCGCAGCGCGATGTTACGGTAGCTGCCTTTTGATCTTGGAAGTTACGATTCAAGGGCCCGTGCAACTCATGCCGGAAAGGAATTTTAGATTCTCAAAATTCAGCTAGAAAGAGCATTTTATAACTAAAAGTTTTAATCCTATTGATATCACAGTGATCAGACAAGGAACCATAGTAATGTTTGATTACATGAACATAGATGAGAATACAAGACATTATGGACAGCCGACTCCTCTGGTGTTGACCTGACCAGAATTCTGAACAGCCTTCCTCTCTACCTGAGTTATGGCGGCGCTGACACTCTTTCCAACGTCGAAGACATGCAGCGAATGTTAGTAACGGTGGAAGATCATGATGGAGATAAGCTTGTAGTACAATATAGAAATGCTATGGGAGAAAATACTAAGCGATGTATATATATATATATGAACCTCTTCTATCTTTCTTTGAGCTTCAATGATATATAAAGAATAACATTCTTCATTACAGAACTTCTATATTACGTAACTTCTTGGTTAGATTTGAATAGCACGGAAATATCAATGTGTGAAGTAAATTCTCATGGCTTTATGTGTGAATGATGGAACTAACAGATGAAACTCTGCTTAAGTAATCAAACTCAAGACTTCACTTAAACTCTTGAAATTTAAATCATAAAACTCAGTTAATAACCCTTAAAAATATGCACTAACAATTGTGATTTGACCTAGTTATGCATACTATTCAAGTGATCACAATACAAAATGCTTCATATATGGTGATGATACTTGAAAACCAAAAGAACAAATCTCAAACAAAGAACTTTATCTAAATTTGCATAATTTCAAACCCTAATCTAATCAAATAACAGTAAGAAAGCACAAAATCAACCAAATTGCTGCGGCACACTCAAACAACACATCCAGCTAAGCTATTAAAACAAAACAATTGTGCAAATTTCACAAACTTTCGAAAAATAAACAATTCGAAATATACCTAACCAGATCCAACGATGATGTTGTTAATGGGAATGAAGATGAGCTTGACGAAGAAGCCAACGAATCCCATAACCACGAATCCAATTGCAGTACGAACAGCAACCTTCGAGAATTCTACAAGCGAAAAGGAAAATTTCAGATCCACAGCACAGAGATTCAAATCATAATTAAATTGAGAAAAATAAGAGTACCTTTGCGATCGGGTTTATGGCAACGCTTGACGAGCCTTACGCTGTCCTTGGCGAACTCTCTGAGGGGATCGAACACTGAATCAATGGCGTCCATTCTCTCTCACTGAGATTGAAGATTGAAAGTTACATAAATCAAAATTTGAGATCCAAAATTATGAAAACAACATGCAATGCAAACAAGTCATCGGATTCCAAACCCTAAGTTGAGAATAGCAAAGAAAAATTGGAACTAAACTAAAAAGAATAACAGATTTGGGATCAAACAGTAAAAAGAAAAATCGAATCAGTAACCAGAAATACAAATACAAACCTTAATGAAAGAATTGGGGTGAGTTAGTGAGAGATATGAGACGCAGAAGCAGAACTCCCGAAGAGAGAAGAAAGAGAAGCGAAAATATAGGATTCAGATTTTTGGGTGTGTTTTGAGGTTTAATTGGGCTTTTTTGCTCCTATTGAGAGTCCACGCATTTAAAAAAAAAGTCATGACTCGAACCAACTAGTGGTTAGTTTACTAGTCCGTTTAAGCAAGTGTCGTGATTTAAATCATGCATCAATTCATTGGTCAGCAACAAACCCTTAAATTGAGCTCATATCTGCGACGAATTAGTCATTGGCTTGTCGAGATGGAAATACCGTAGAAAACAAAAAAGAAATCACGCCTCATGTGACCCATTAGCTAATGACAGACTCGAAGCTTAAATTTGCGGCAAATTAGTTATTAGTTTTTCGAATTAGGACATAGCGTGGGAAAACAGTAGTGCTAGGGAACCAACACAAAACTAGCCAATAATAGTCAATAAAAAATAATCATCCAAAGAAATAAATCATCTACCAAAATAAAATTGACCATCCAAAATTATAAAATAGAGCATCCAAATAAATAAAATAGATCATCCAAAATTTAAAAAAAAAGTTCATTAAAAAAATAAACTAGTGATCATCTAAAATTGATAAAAGTGATCATTGAAAGATAATAAAAGTGAACATCAAAACAAAATGACAATTAAAAGGAAGTAGGGAGCATTGACTCCTGCTTCTGCATACTTGTTTTGTGATACAAGTGCTGTGTGACTCAAGCTTCACCACCACTTACTGGATGATCATGTTCTACACAAACTTATACTCCTTTGTAATCTCCTTCACCAGATCGATGCCCTTTGCATCCACCAGAATGTCTAAGAAGTTTGGTGTGTGGGCTTGGAGACTTGATGACATGGCGATTTTTACGATAAACATCTTCTTTTGTTCGACATTCATGGTAGAGTTTGTAAAGAAGTCGAACATCTACGAATTGGAGAGGATCTTGTCGATTTTCTCGACGTCGATGGTGGTGGCGTCCAAGGTATTGCTGGATTTGGCGATGTCGGCGAGAGTGAGGGAGTAGCTTCTTGCGATGGAGATGGTAATTGGTGGAGGCTGGGGAAGGGAAAGAAGGGAGAGATGGAGGCCTTGGTTATGTTGGCTGTGAGTAGCGTTGGTTACAGAGTCTTTTTCGTGTGAAAAAAATTTAAAAGGAAGCATAGACTATGGGGATAGCAAGCTTAGGGTGGTGTATTGATCAGGAACATCATTGTTTTTCTTTTGGACTCAGGAACATCTTCTTTTGGAAAAAAAAAATTGTGACATTTTATATGGGCCTGATATTGGACCTTAGCTATTTCCTTTATGTCGCATTATTCTTCAACAAAGAACAATAATTCCTGACAAAAAAAAACAAAGAATACTAATTTGCTCCAGAAAAAAATAAGAACAATAATTATGACCAAAAACGTAAAGGAAAGAAAGTCCAGTAAAAGAAACAAGGGACATATCCAAAAAAATATATCATGACCAAAAATTATACAAAGAAACAAGGGATGGATGTCGACCCAAAAAATGGACATTATGACAAAATTAATCTAAATAATAATAATAATAATAATAATAATAATTCAACATTTTAGATTTAATTCCCATATCATTACTTTTGTTTTGTTTTGTTTTTCTCTTTGGTGACTATATCATTAGTTTAATTTATTTTTTTTTGGTTACTTATCATTAGTTTGATTGTTACATAATAATATAATAACAAGGTAACAAAATACGTTCTAATTTAATTTCTCACGTCAACGTTTACCAAATATTAAATTTTGTTGAAACCAAAAACAAAATAAATATTCAAAAGGACAGACAATAATACAGAAATTATTTTTATTTAAAGCAATAAACAAATGACGAATGCAGAAACTGTAAATTCTGGCAATGCTACCCTAATGTATAACACAAAGTACACGTTCCATTAAAGAAGGGACAGTACTTGGAACCCCCCCTTTTTTGCTTATGTAAGACGCAAAAATCAACAAGACAAAATTAATTGAATAGAATAGACCCTAGAAACTAGAAACAAAGAAAAATAATGGTATCATTGTTCAAACTTATTTTTATTCTGCTGATGCTTATGATAAGTCACAAGAAGAAATACAATGGATGAGACTCGAAAGACAACTCAATGTTCTTGTGATTCTTCGAAAATCGTACAACACTATGCCTTCTTTCTATGTGCTATTCTTAATTTCAGTTGCATCTAAAAGGAATTATGAAATCATGGTAAGTAAAAGGAATTAATTAATCAAATGTATTTTAGGAAAAAATATCAAAATTACCCATTAAAGATTTAGATGCTGATAAAACTACTAATGAAAAAAAGAAACGAATTTTTTATCCATAAAAGATGGGTTTTATATGACAAAACTATCCAAAATTACTCAAAATCAATGTCTCGTTAATGATGTTTGGATAGTTTTGTCATACAAAACTCATCTTTCATGGGTAGTTTTGTCAGCATCGAATTTTTTATGGATAATTTTGATATTTTTTCTGTATTTTATATAAATTTGTATTAAAATATATTAAATTTTAAAATCACAAATGTTTTGAAAGGAATGGACTAATGGAGTAAGTTTTAAAGAATTCTTTTCAATTAAAATGTGTCTATTAGTTGTTTTACTTTTTTATTTTTACACTAATCAGATTCATATCAACATTTTCAATTATTTTTAATATGACTCTAAGCTGTGAGTTTTTTCTTAATATGGTCATCTGGGGTGCAAGTCTACAAGATGAGAATATGGCGCCGTAATGCAGTTTAAAAGAATTCATCGAAGACGAATTTTGTTTCCATTTAATTTTTATGAAATTTTTGATAATTGGACGATGGAGATGCGCTTTGAACGCATCGTGCGATCCCCAATTAATACGTCAATGACGTATTATCTTTTTTCTTCAGTAGGAATTGGCACTGAAGAATTGTGAAAGTCATTAAAAAAAAATTATTGACATGCATCGTGTTTTACTAAGCATCCAAAGGTTAGGAAAACTCTTATGATTTAATATTATACACGGAAAAATAATTTGTTTAGTAATTCCAATTTTAATATTATACACAGAAAAATAATTTATTTAGCTTAAAAAAAATATATATTTATAGAATAAAAAAAATCATAATCTTAATTTTATCTTAATCTTAATTTTATTTTATCTTATATTTATCTTATGTTAATTTTATTATAATCTTAATCTTAATTTTATCTTAATCGCTCTTAATTTTAATCTTAATTTTAATCTTATCTTATTTTAATTTTATCTTATCTTAATCTTAATCTTAATAATATATAATTAGGAAGCTCAATTGCTAACGTGGCAGCTAGAGAGTGAATTTAGAGAGCTAAATACTTAAGTGTCGTAATTAGAAAATTTGTTTTTTAATTATTTTTATTTGGTAGAATCAATTTAATTTAACATTTGATTGTTATCTTTGTCCTTATTTTTTACTTTTTAACTGAAATTTTTTATTTTTTTATAATTTTTAGGGTTTAAGATTTAGAGTTTAGAATTTAAGGTCTTTATGCAATCTCCTTGTTATGATAATTTTTTATTTTTTACTATATATATATGATCAGTCTACGATGAATTCTTTTTTTGACATGTTTTAATTTTTCTCATTCTAAAATGCGTCACACACGCATTGTTGCAATTTTTTTTTTCGAAAGACAATGACAATACATCAATGACGAATTCTCCATGGCTATATTAAAAAAAATCATCCCATTACAATAATATAGGGGACAAACTCACAACTACTTGTCATGTTAAAAAAAAAAAGCAGCGCTGGTTTGAATAAGATGCAAATATGCAATAGCAAAGTAGCAAACTACAAGTCACCAAAAAAAAAAAAGTAGCAAACTACTATAATCCATGAGGGTGACATTGCAGTCTATGATAAGAAGGCAACTTGTGCAGAACCTTTGCAGAATCACATATACAATTATTATTAATTAATTCATTCATTCATGAGAATACCCAATTTTGGGTTTTTAACTTAAGAACTGACTGCTAGCTAGCTAACATTTTAAGAGAAGGCTTGCCATCTTTCTAAAAATCCTTCAATACATCACCTTTTACTTTTAAGTACATATCATCAAAATTATACAAAATTGTCGCCCAATATTAACATTGGGAAAGTTTCAACTTTCAAAGTATATATGTCTAGGATTTATGATTTAATGTTTAGGGTTACATGTTATAGATATATTTGTGTATTGGTATACTTGTAAATTTTCTATTAACATTATTGTGAGATAAATTTTAACTATTTTATGGTGAATGATAATCTAATAATTTTAATTACTAATTTTAATTATAAAATTATCATAAAATATATATCTCATTAAAATTAATTGCTAAAATTAATGAATTATCATATATCATGAAAAACCTAAAACGTTCACAATATTGTTTCATATTAGTTAAATTAATACTTAACGCCAACTGAAATTAAGTAATATTACATTCAGCAATCTTTAATTTGTCATAGTTAAATTACCTTAAAATAAGATGAATGTTATGGGGTTTCCACCAGTAGGTTGATTTTCTTTTTTAAAAGAATAACAAATAGCCAAAAAGATGAATACGATAGAATATTAAAAATAATAATAATACAAAATATATTTTCACTAAACCCGTAATTCATATTGAACTCATATAAGACATCTAAATACATTAATATAATTCCATGATCGTGTAAAATTCGTAAGACGAGTATATAAAAATGAAACTATAAAAGAATTAAAATAACATAAAGGAGGAAGAGAATGAGAATTCAAAATGTAAAAAAGAAAAAGGGTAAAGGCCCCTATAAAAATGGGTTCAGGTTAACCTAACCAAACCAGCGACACAGAAATGAGTTTAAAAAACATAAAGGAAAAGGGTATGGTGTGTGTGTGGGGTGTGGTTTGTAAGAGGCTCCACTATTATCCAATCCAATTATAACTCCCTCAACACGTTACTCCATTATTTATTTGTTTTCATTCCACCACCCCCCTTTTTCCCGCTTGTTACTTTGGAACTCTCATTCATCAATCACTATTCACTACTACTCTTTTGGTCCATGTTTTTTTTTTTATCATATTCATTTAAGTATAAAAATACTTAATAATTGTTCAAAAGACTTGTGAGTGTGAGAGAATGTACAAAGCTCCCGGAACAGTTCGAGAAATATTGTTGAGAATGGAGTTAATGTGTATGAGAAATAGCCTAGAAGCTCAGAATTAGAATTATGAGGTTCTAGGTCTAATATCGAGATTAGGATTAAGAGAATGTATATCTTGGGGAAACTTTTCCCCTGCTTATATAATGATAGGTGGTTAAGATTTTTAGAAAATCCTACCATGATCATATCAAATCTTTCTTTATTTGGCTTGATCCTTACCCTTATGGGCATATATTATTGATGTGAATTAGGAAATTGGATTTATATGAATCGGTCCGTAACAATTTTTATATTAGGTAAATCAAAGAAAGTAACCAATTTTTTCTTTGAATTGATAAAAATATTCTCAAACTTTTTAAAGTGGAACACTTTAATCCCTCAAATTTTAAAATAAGCAAACCAATATCTGAGGTTTCATTTCATTAGATAAAAACTATCCATATCCATCTTTTATCTCTCAAGTTTAGAGAATGATTTGTCTAACAAAATGTGGATTATTTTGAATATTTTGAAAAAAAATATCCAGTTTTAAAAATTTTATAGACTAATTTGGATAAATAATCTTATGAAAAAGAGCCAACATAATTGACCAACTATATAAAATAATTGCCAACGTAGGCTAGCTCAGTTGGTGCAAAATTAGTTGCTAGAGATCTCCTTCCCCAATATCCTGGGTTCGATATCCACCTATGTAAGTCACCAAAAATATAAAATAATTTATATATGGTGAACATTAAACTCTACATATCACATTTATACTAAAAATCCAAGGAGAGTTCTTTGGTGAAGAGAAAAAGAGTAAAGAGTATGAAAAGAATGATTATCAACCATTGGATTAAAGTGAGAGTATAGGACTTTGACAAAACTCGCAATTATTTTGGCCATTTGATTTAAATTATCTTCATCTTTTTACCTTTATTCTTCCTCATCATAGTAGGCACCAAAATCCAAAACACTAGAAGAAGAAACTAAATTTAGGCCCACCTTGGGATATATATAGTCTAGCCAATATCTCAATTTTCCTTTTCATTTATGTTAACACATCTCCAGTGCTGTTCCTTTAACCCAATCAAGCCAACACACAAAACATTACTTCTCATCATAAAAACATAGCTAGATTATTCATTCACCAACCATTTCCTCTATTAGATACATTGCATAATACACACAATGCCAAAATAGCAACAAATAAATATTGCCAATTTTTCTTCTCTATCAGTCTATCTTGGATCCACACCATTAACCAATTCCAATTCACAACACCCCATAAGGACAAATTAGTAAATCCCACAAACAGAAAAAACATCACAAACAAAAACAGTAACATGGTATTGTTATGTAAGCAACCTTAATTGCTTTTCTTCTATACCAAGCAAACCATTTTCTCCCATCTTTTTTTTTACATTGCATTAGTAGACTACTATTAAACTTCTAAATAGGGCTTTAACAAGTTCATCATCATAAGCTTAAAATTAGATCATCCAAAAACCAAAAGGAGGAAAAACATCATCATAGAAGGTCCTAAATTCTAAATTGAGGTTGTTGTTATTACAAGGTAGCGCTGGATTTTCGGACGATGTAGCGATAAGCCGCGACCTTTTTCCTCCTTGAGGAAGTGTTATCGACGGAGAGCACCATTTTGCCTGGTTCCTTTGATGTGTATGAGTTGTGGATTGCTTCCTCTGAGGCCATAACTTTTCTTGGCTTCTCAACAGCTATGGTGTAACTTCCTTCAGCATTTGGTACAAACTCAGCACTATATTCTAAGTCCCAACCACCAACCACTATGTCCCACGTGATTGTTGCACCAGCCTATTGAGAAGAATCACTATCATAAGTCATAACATGAAAAACAGGACAAGAGAAGATGGAGATAGAGACAACACATAAAAAAGATATTAGGCAAATTCTTTACCAAATGGAGCCTTACACGGACCAAATTTATTTATTTTTTTGGACTTTGAACCAAATTTAACTTACTGTATCATGCAATAGGATAAACAATTAATGTAAATTTAGGTTAAATTACTTGATTATAATTTTAAATACAAAGGTTAACCACCAAAATTTTCTCCAAATTTTCATTTCCCTGACAAAAATGGTTATGAATTTTAAAAACAACAAATGTGTCCCTCAATATTATTAGAAGGTGACAAATCAACCCGAATGTCAAAAAAACCAAGAAAACATTAGCAATGGAGTTTGATGACATCTGGGTTGACTTGTTATGTTTTGATAATATTGAGGAACACATTTGTCGTTTTTTAAATTCATTACATTTTTGCCAACGAATTGAAAATTCAAGAGCAATTTCGATAGTTAACCCTTTAACAAATTTGTAATTAACTCCTTACAATTTAAAATCTTTCAATTAGATCATGTACTTATTTTAAATTTGTAATTATCTTCTTGATGTTCCAAAAACATTTAACATAACGGAATATGCTGAGACATTGCTGTTAATAAGGTTCTAATTATAAATTTATAACTGGTACAAGAATCAAATTAAAAAACTTTTAAAAGTATAAATAATAAGTTAATTACAAATTTGGAAAGAACAATTAGGACGACCAACAGAGTAATTTAACCGTCATCTGATATGGATGGGTTCGAGTACCTTTAGTGCATCATAGCATTGTCCCAAAACATAAAGCTTCTATGCTCAATGCTTTGGTTGAAGCTTTAAATTGAAAACAAAGGCAGATGATTCCTCTTTTGTATGTGATGTTTAAAACACTTGTTAGTTCTTACTACAAAAATTTCACTTTACATCAACCAAAAATTGTCTTGAACATTGTGTAAAAAACTAAAAATTCAAATTAGGAGTACTTTTCATTTGAAAATTTTGGAGCACATGACAACAATCAATTGAAAAAAAAATTATATTTTCTTATGTAGAAAAAAGAAAGTAAGAAACCACTTGCATGACAAAAGTAGCAATCCATCATGATCACAATATGCATAGGGAAGAGTTTTTTAGTGAAAAAATATATATATAAAAAAAAGGGTTATTATTATTATTATTGTCACCTCAATTCCTTCTATTTGTATGTTCACTTTCTCTCCACCTTTAACAGTGAAGTCTGAAGCAGGTTTTGGGGGACCATTCTGCAAATCACTGGGCCTATTAAGCCCTCCATACTGAACAGGAATATCCTCGGGCCTTATGAATCTGACCATAACAAAACAAAACAAACCCCCTTTCAGAAAACCAAACCCAAAATGGTTACATAGATTATAGAGATAGGAAAGTGGGAATTTTAATTTCTATTATAGGGGCTAACCAAGACAAAATAAATTCTTCCAAGAATTTTAATTAGTCTAATGTAGATGTGAGTAGTTAAATGTGACCTTGGTACTACAAGGACTATTTGATGTTTGACATCTTTGAATTGTAATCAATGTGATGTCTGAAAATAGTTCATAGGAGTTAAACAGTAAATTAATTCATCAAACAATTTTCAAAGACCATAAAAATGGACATTACCTAGAAAGCAATTAGTTAATTAACTAATAATTGTAATACATTGTAGTAAAGTTTATGCCATTATCCAATTAAATTATTTTTCTTTTGGATAATTATGATGCAAAAAAATATTTTTATTTTCGTGATAATACATTGAAATTAAATTAATTAATAAAATTCAAAACAATGATTTGAAATCTCTGATACTTTATGACTTATTTTAATACATATTTTTTAAAAAAAATTAAAATTAAAAAGAGAGGAAAAACCACAAGGGATGAAGATAAATAAAAAAAAAGACTATTCAAGAAAGGTGGATGTGTGAATTTGCACATCAATTAAACAAAATTAGAACTCACTTGTAGAGTGTCTCAGCAGCATTCCCTTCCTTTGAGATAACAAACTTGCTCTTAGTTCTTTGAGTCAGAAAGGGGCTGAACATTGAATACAACATACTGAAGTACCATGGCACATTGATAAAAATCTGAATCACCCCCATAAAAAAAAATGAACCAAAAAAAAAAAGTTAAAAATTCTCACATGTAAGACATGAATAATACATTGAAAGAACTCAAAATTCACCAACTCATTAAAAAAAAAATGTACCTTGCGAGCCACCATCTCAGGGTAATTGTCTTGGAAGAGTGAGAGGATGTGGTTAGAAGCAACCCTAAGCTCCCTTTTGGGCATGTCCTTAAGGTCAGTGACCTGAATAAGGGAATTGACCCCACCAGCCTTGAAATGTAGGAGCTTGATGCCCCTCTCAAGGACTTGAACCCTCCACCTAAGGAACTTCTTCAGCTTCTCTTCATCACCAAAGATCCTCTCATACATTTCCTTGTCCCTAAAAACACCATATGCATTGTAACACACTGGGTGCCCTTCTTTGTCATACCCTTGCATATATGCTATCACACCTACATAAATTTTTTTTTTCAAAAATAAATAAAATTGCTAATTAGGGATTTTTTTAATTAAATGCCCAAAAGTAACAAATTTAAGATTCTAGTAACACTTAATTTAATGAATGGATTTCTACTTTTAGATCTTTAAATTTTTTTTAAAAAATTAAAAAAGATGATTTTTTTTTTTGAAATTTTTTTGTGACACCACCTTCAAGCTCCTTGAAGCCCAAATCCTCATCAACAATGGTTTCAGCAGCAAAGTCCTTCCTCCATTGCAAGCACTTAAGGAGCATGGTGAGTGCATCAGCAACCCTAAAGTCCCTTGCTCTGAGGAACTTCAAGAGTATGACGTCAGCACAATCATCACCACCAAGGAGTGGAATCCCCCACATAACAGCACCGCCATTGTTATTACTTTCAAGAGAAGCTTTGAGCTTTTCCTTGAGTTCTTGAAGTGCCTTTCTCTCAGAGGGTCTGAGGAGAGAGACAAAGTAGTTGTCTTCCTTGAAGGAAGGAGTGCGGAGTGTTGCGGCCTCCATGAGAGTGGTGACAAAGCTCTTCTTGCTGGTGGTGGTGTTAGGTTCTGGAGTGTTCTGAAAGGAGGGTGTGTTTGGGGCACTTGAATCCATCATCAAGGTTGGATTTTGAGAGATACCCAGATGGAATCTCTGCATGAAAATGGAGAATGCAACTGGGTTTGAGCCTTTAAGGCCTTACAAGAAAATGGGGCAGTGATTCAGGGATTCAACGCTTATAAAAAACACAACTTTCTTCAGAGAAAGAAGAAGAAGAAGAAGAAGAAGAAGAAGAAGGGAGAGTATTGGGTTTTGGAAGTGGGAGAGGAAAATGAGAAAGGAAGAAGAGAAAGAGAGAGTTTGAAGTTTGAATGTGAATGTGTTGGTTCAGAGAGAGAGAGAGAGAGTGAGAGCACGCGCCGTGTGTTTCAATCATTCCACTGCCATTGTGTTTTCTTTTCTGCAGAGTTTCAAAAAGTTGAGTTGTGTTGGCCTCACCCCATTAGAATAATCTTAACCTATGTTTAGCTTTAGCAAAGTACTACTATTATTGATTTTTTATTTTTTTTTGGACTTACTATTATTGTTTATTATATTCAATTTAATTAGTTTTTTTTTTTTTACCACTCACATACATATTAGAAGTATACGTAGCATACATATTGACTATGTTTTCACCTTTTTTTTCTCTCTTTCTCTTTCTATAACTCTGCATAATTTCACTATGTATCAGAGTTATCACATTTTTTTTACTTTAGAAGAATCTCTCCACTTTGATTAGTTTCATCTTGTCTGAATTAGCTTAAATTTCATTTACATAATTAAGATAAGTAATGAAAAAATGTTAGTGGGATTTAAACCAGTTAGTTAGGTATACAAATAAAATAGTACAAATATACGTGAGTTTTATTATATCAACAATATTTGGTAACTAATAAAAATATAATTAATATCAATTAATAATTTAAATTAAATGTTCTATTTTTTTAGATTTTAAATGTTTTATTTCTATTATTAATTATTTTAAGTTTTAGATATTTCATTTTTAAAAATTTTATTGATCTTCTACTAATTTTCACTATGAATGTTTAATAAAAAGTAATTACAGATGTTCTATTTTTTATTGACTGAATGTTGATTAAAAAAATATTAATTACCTATATTTTTTCTTATTAAAAATATGTGGTTGTTTGCATTTGTATTCTATTTTAATTTTCATAAAATATGACAAATAAAATTCATATTATAAAAAATATATTTTTATATCAATTTATATTTATACTCAATAACTTTCCGATAATAAATTTAGAATTAATTGATATGAGATTAAAAAAGAAAAAGTAGTATAGACCAATATTCTAAGAATTGGACCGAATCAATCGATCCAATTGGAAAAATCAAAAATTAATTCTTTCTTCGAATCGATTCAAGTAAAATGTTGGTTCGGCAGAAGATTAGTAAAAAAAAGTTAAGGGTCGATTTGGTAATGCTATGACTCTCAAAAAACGACTGACTCTTTGGGCTCTTAAAAAGCAAATCTCAGAGAGCCATCACATCATTTGTTAAAATATCTCAAAATTGGCTCAGGAGTCACATATATAGTGTTTGGTGAAAATGACTTTTTTATTAAAATTTAATGTTAATGTATAATTTTGCATTTTGAAAAGCCAGAGCCAACTCTAAAAAACTACTTCGCAAGTGTTCTCAAAAGCCAAGAGCAAAAGCTCCATGGCTTTTCGAATTACCAAAACAAAAAGGTGGCTCTTGCTTTAAAAAAGCATGAGCACGGTCGAAAAGCTTTACCAAAAATTAGTATTTATATTTTAAATTATTTTATTATATAAATATTTCTTCTCTGTAACGAAAATAATTTTCTTTGATGGATATATATATATTTTTTTGGATTTGGGCAAAGACATCTAAAACCTACCTAATCCCCAAGAGGCTCATAAAAAAACTCACACAAATTAAAAAAGTATTTCAATTCATTCAAAAAGAGATACGTACAAATATATTTTAGTCAGTCATGGCTGGGTAATAACCATTTGTGTTTTGAATCATAGATAAATGTTGTGATAAGTAAAGAGAACAAGAGGATATGGATGATTATATTCTTCTTAGTCTCATGGTGTATTTGAAAACAAAGAAATTATATTATTTTCATGAAAGGGTCTCTTGACTTGGGAAAATTAAAGGAAAATGCAGTAAGGTGGAGTATGACATGAAACATGAAAGTGATGAGAAGTTAAGAAGAGGGAAGGTAGGGTAGCATGGGTGGGTTCTTCTTTAGATGGCTGGGGATGAATACAAGGGGCTTTGAATGGCATTTAAATTTCTCTTTGAAGGTGTTAGGGGTTTTAATGATCTTGCATTGATTTAGGAAGTTGTTGTGTTCTCTTCTTGTAGTTGATTAGTTTTATTGATGTGTGTTAAATAGTTTTGATCTTGTGACATACAGAGGAATTGGTGTCTTTTACTACAATCCTTTATTTTCTTTGATAATGTATGAAGCAAGAAAACGGACACGAATGTTCGATTAAGAATTGATATCGTGACAATTTTATATTATAGCAATTCATTCAATGATAATTTATTTCATGGTTAGAATCATTCGTAAATAATCCTTTTGACTGATCAACTTCCAAATAAAACTTATCCAATTTTGAGATAATCAATAATGCAAAAACTAGATATTACAGTGATCATTAAATATTAACACCTTATAAAAACCTTTTTTTAATGATGTGTCATAAGACTAGTAAGTTGTAACAAAGTACTATTTTTTTTTTCAAAAATATATTATGTAGTGTTGAATATTTAAATTTTTATCAAAGATTTTTTTGAAAAAAATATTTTTTTTCTTTCTATATAACATCTAGAAAAAAATATTATTTATATTCTTAATGTTTGCGAAAAATTTTAAAAATAATTTTAATATTTAATTTAATTCAATTGTACCTTTAATATTTTCTATTGGTCTCAATTATATCTCTAAATGAAATTTTTCGTGCACAAGAATTTGAACGATTAAAAATATAATTGAAATTATCGAAAACGTTAGAAATAAAATTAAACTAAATTAAAAGTTAAAAATATTTTTAAAATTTTTTTGAAACATTAACAACATAAATAATTCTTTATAATGGTACACTCCAATTGCCTATGAAAGTATGAATAGTCTTTGTAAACTATTTACACAACATGATGATCAATTAAACATTTAAGGTGACATTTAAACATAAGGCTAGCTATTTTCCATTTGTTTCTAGCCTTTGACTTTTTGTCTTTGTATATCAGCATTTCAGCCTTTTATATTCTTTTTCATTACATTCCAAAACTTTTTTTTTGTTTTTCCCCCTCTCCCTTGTATTTCCTCCTTTATGTAGTTTCTTATTTACTTTGACTTTCAGTCATGCGAGGCCTCTCATTTTATTAGCTTTTAAGTTTTAACCGTTCATACACTTTTTTACCGTTTCTTTTTAGTGTCAAAGCTTGTTTAGTTTATCACATGCAATGTTGGATTTTTCATTTTTAGATCTTTTATAGCTAGGTTAAGTTTTTTTTTATTTTTCTTGGTGTCTCTTTTATAGGTTAAGTTTTATTTTTTGGGAATTTTACAGGTTAATAAGTTGAATTAGCCATTTTATGATAACACATAACAACCAATTTAAAAATTTTCAAAGTTTAGTTGAGATTGAATTATAATTCAACTTAATATAAAAAAATAATATATTTTATATATAACATATCTTTTAAATTGATTTTTTAATTATTTTTAAAATAATTTAAAATTACAATAATTCTACATAAATAAATAATTTTGCCCAGCCAAATCCAACCAAATTATATATTTTTATGTTAAATAGAAATATTTTTCGATGTCAAATAAAACTTTTTTTAAGTGCAATTTTTTATATTATTTGACACTGAAATAATATTCTATTTAGCATAAAAATAAATCATTTAGTTGAACTTAATTGGCCAAAACCACTTGTTCAAATAGTGTTACTCTAATAATCAAATTTATTCAACGAATTTATCCTATTTGGCAAGTTTTTTGCAATATTTTTTTTGGTACTATGCAATTTTTTTTATCTGAATGGAATCAGTCAAGTGGCAGAACATGGGCCACAACAATAAATTTTGATCCAAGATTTTTAAGATATAAATTTATAAGTCTTTTATCCCAAAAAATTCTATAAGTCTTTTATCGTCGTGCGTGCATGCATTATTTAATCAACCATATCTCCGAAAGAAAAAAAAAATATCAACCAAATCCCTCGATACAAATGATAAGAGGTTTAAATTGTTTAAATATCTAATTTCAATGTTCGAATCTTAGAAATAGTATATATATAAAAAGGATATAGTCATGTCAAATTCTCTAAAAATAACATTTGATAAGATATAAAAAATTAGTCTAGGTCTATCGATTTTAAGAGAGCTTAAAAAAAATAACTCCTAATCAATGCAAGACTTTTTAACATTTTAAATCTGAAGAAAAACATAACCACAATATTTTCAGGTTGTCTATTTTAATTTTATAAAGGTTACGGTGGTGGGGCGAATAATGGGGGGAAATTAAATTAAAGTATAATAAAAACAGATAAGTATAATACCAATGTATATGCTGTCCATAACATGCAATAAAATGAAAGCTATTGCTATTATATATCAACGTAGTTTCAAAGCAACCTTTATTAATTTGAAACTTTAAACCACATGAAGTAGTAAACATTATTCATCACATCAATATTAGTGTGGTGGTCAAATATAAATGATAATGTAATGTATAATCATATCATCATATCCTTAATGGTCCTCTAATACTACTAATAGCTAGTGATGAGTTCAGCAAAGCTTGACTAATGTCAATATTGGAGGTTCTTTCTTTCATTACAGTTTGACACACATGCAAGACAAGTGTAATCACTATTATCAAGCATGCACAATAATTGGATCAATTCAATTATAAGACTTATTCCTTCAAATACATCATACATGCTTGTTATATATAGAGGTAATCACCAAAATTATTCTTGAAATTTTAAATTATTGACAAAAATATTTATAAATTTTAAAAACGACAAATATGTCCTTAATATTATTAAAATATGATAAGGTAAACCAAAAGTTATCAAACTGTATAGTTAATATTTTTTTTAGCTTTTAAAATTTGAATTAATTATTTGACACGTTTTAATAATATTGAGAAGCATATTTATCATTTTTAAAATTTATGAGCATTTTTGTTAGCAATTTAAAAATTCGAGGATAATTTTAGTGGATATCTCTTATATATATTATCTCGTTCGCTTCTGATAAGTTTAAGTCGATGATGATAAGAAATAATAAATGATTATATTTTAACATATTCTTCATGCCTTATGCAGTAAAGAGTAAATTCTAGATTTTTTTTGTGCTAATAATAAGTTTGATACCATGTCATGATATTTTTTAAAAAAAAAACTTAAGCTCGTAGAAAGAATTATATAAATGGTTATTTTTTTAACGGGTAATATTACATGTATATGCATTTATGCATTAATTTTAACAAAAAACATTTCTTATTTTATTTGTTGTGATTAAAATCTTTTGTGATAGATTTCATTATTTCTATGATTGATGCATAAACCTATTAGATGTGAAAATATATAGATAGATGCATGAATGTGTGTACACTTAAATTTATTTATTTTTTAAATAATACTATTAGATATATATATATATATATTTATTTTATCCAAAAAAATCTAACAAAATTATTTGTATTTATGTGAAATAAAAAATTATTTTAATGTTAAATAGTAAAAAAAAAAACACAAAAATGAGTTTCTTTTGAATATCGAAATCACCTCTTATTTAGTATATATAAAGACTTAATTAATATTTTTAAAAATTAGAAATTATTTTAACATGTCGAAAATTTCAAAGACGAAGCTCTTTTATTTTATCTTATAAGGGGTTGCTCTTGTTAAATGAAGTATCTAAGAAGAAATCACATGAAAGCGCCATATAACCTAAGCTTTAATTTACAGACCGTGCCTCTCAACAAACGGAAATTTGTCGTGAGTTTTCCGGAAGCTAACATTCTTGCTCCCACAAAAACCACATAATTTAGATGATATAAATATAAATGACTATAACAACTCTAAGTTGATGTATCACTATCAAATGAATTTCTTTTTCAAATTAAAGAATTGATATATTCACTCTACACATACATATTGATAGTGATTTGGCCATGCCATTGCTTGCTAATTTCTGTTATCATCAAGGCTCTATTTTTATATCTATCTATATATAAAAGACAGACCATACTAACATCCATCAATGAGTTGCCTTGCATTAATTTTGCTGCCAATATAATAAGTGATTTTGGTTTACAATATTTGTTAATTTTAACCTCATCTAATTAATTAATTAATTAAAATTCAGGTAATAATAATCTACTTAATCAAGAAAGAATTGGGAGTTAATGATACATATAATTATGTAATTTTTGTATATTTTTCAATGATGCATGCATGTAGGTCAATTATTTTTTCTAGGCCTGCCACTTAAAAAGAGTTCAGGCTTCAGGGGCTGGGAAGATTGGTCCAAGATGGCTGCAAACTGAAGCACCATCAGTACTACTGCATTTACCTCACGCCTATTTTTTAGGTGTCCAACTATATATTTTGTTATCAAATTTACCAAACTTTGATATTTTAAAGTAAATATTAAATATTTAAAAAAAATTTAAAAATTTTGTCATCAAAAAAAAAAATTTAAAAATTATTATTTTTAAAAATTTTTAAATTAAATATTAACTTTTAAATATCGACAAATAATTATACTAATCATATATACATCTGTACACACCATTTAGCAACACGAAAAAATGTAAATATTAGCACAGAAATATAAATTTTTTTCTGTGCTAATATTCATATTTTTCTGTGTTGCT
>JASCZI010121023.1:11492-47397 GCA_036250425.1 Stylosanthes scabra | reverse complement strand
TGGAGAACCCAATTCACCCATCTGAAACAACGATACATATTTTCAACAATTATGCCCATGAACATAAAAATGCTCTTCATAATACTACTCAATTTTATAAATGTACAGTTTACCTGCGAGAAAGCGGGAAAGATGGTGCAGTCAAAACTGGGGCGAGGAATGACATTCTCTCCCAAGCCCATACATGCAATAGTGCCAAAGGCCCATCTATATCTAGACAATTAAACTGGGTTGCTCTGCATAGAGATCTGTTTAGGTGGGCAAGACATGCACTACCCCAACTATAGTCGTTTATCTGAGTTACGTCACGAAGAAGAGGGAGAAATTTTGAGTGCACATGGATAGAAGACTTGTCACAAAACAGAGTTGTACGAAACAGTTCCATGATGTGCAACTTGACATATCTATTAATAGATTTATCATCGGTCAACCGAATACAGTTTTTAACCCTACGTATCCAGGCTATCTTGATGAAACTAGTTGCCTTTATGTCACCATCACCCGGCTCGACACCGAAATTCAACCTGCACTCTGCCTTCAGTGCATCAACACTTGATGTGGTCCATCCAGTCACCGGAACTCCAAGTGAACTCAACCCGAGAATCATTGCCACATCCTGTAGCGTGACAGTAACTTCTCCTATTGGCAGATGGAACGTATGTGTACTCGGGTCCCACCTTTCAACAAGAGCTGACGCCGGGTACGACTGACTCAGCATTCTGCCCCTAATTTGTGAAACGTGATAGAAGCTGGCATTAATGAGTTTTTCATCTATCCTCTGGTCGTAGACACTCGGAGGAGATAAATGCCTTGTGCGTAATCTTCTTGATCGCTGAAAAAAATAACACACGGGTTAAATTAATAATTTTAAAGTACAATGAACATAAATATCGATAACATATAGTAATCCTCAGAATGATTATCATAGGAATAGTAAGATCAAGTAATCCTCAAATTAGTTGCTCATGCAATACCTACACCCAAACAATAATTTAACAACATAGAAATATATAACAACAGCACATTCTGTTTGCTAATAGCTAAATTAAGCAAACTAATAACTAAACAAAACTCTATATTAATATCCAAAATAACAATATCACGTAACATTAACACTATTTTAAACTATTAACAACCCCAAACTATATATTTATGTATCATAATTTATCCATAAAAAGATAGTATAAAAATTAGTTAAAACTTACATATTCAGGGTCCTCCTTAAGCTTCTGAGTGATATGTTTCTTCAACTTCACCATTTTTTTTTTCAATTTTCAATTGCTTCTAATAGTCTAAATTGCAAATGTACGAGGAAACCTAACTTATTAAAGAAACCCTATATCAATAATAATAAAACTATAGCTTCTAACTAAGCAGTTATCACACAACAGTAAAATATCAATAATAATAAAACTAATTAGGACTATCATTATTCTAAACTACTCATATATATGTAAAAAATAAAAAACTATATATTTAATTGCTTCTAAGTAGACACAAAAAAAATAGCTTCTAACTAACCAGTTATGACACAACACTAAACTATATCAATAATAATAAAACTAATTGGGATTATTATAATTTTAAACTATTCATAACCCTAATAGATATATATAAAACATAACAAATATATATTCGGTAGCTTCTAACTAACCAGTTATCACATAATACTAAACTATATCAATAATAATAAAACTAATTAAACCAATACCTTATATTCAAATTTTAATTAAACTAGTCAATTGATTAACTCATTTATCTCCATTTTAAATAGAGTTTAGATTCTATTATGAAAGAATTAGTCTTTGATCAAGCTAACATTGATTATGTATATATAAAAAACATATATATCTAACAACAACTCAAATAAAAAAACACCACTAATCAAATGCTAGTGGTCCTAACTGCCAGCAGCATCACTTATAATAGTAATAAAGTTAATACTAATTAAAATTTCTAGTGGTCCTACTAACTAAACTACACTAAATAACAAAGTTAACAACAGTATTTTGTTACTAAATAAACTAAATAAATTAAAAATTAAACAAACCTATAAATTAATATCAATAATAAATATGTCACTTAATATTTAAACTATGTTAAACTATTAATAATCCTAACATATAACATATATATCTCTATATCAAATCTTAACCATAAAAAAATAATAAAAACTTACCTATTAGATTGATTAAACTGCCTTCTACGTTTTTGAATGGGTGGAGCAAGCTTCGTTTGAAGAAGGAAGCTGGGAAGGAAGAATGAGTGAAAGCAATGTTTCCTTCTTACTTTACTATCATTCATCATTCCCCATCCGTTAGATCGTCCTTCACTTTGTATCTGTGCCGTTGATTTATTTATTTTTTCTTCAGGTAACAGAATCCGTGCTTGACGGATTGAGGAAGCATGCAAGCCACACGATTGGCAGATCGTTTCATCTGGGCCATCGAATGCACATGTCTCCCCACAGAATCCGTGCTTCACGGATTGCAAAGCAATCTCAGCCACACGATGCTCATTTGACTGCATCATCACCGTCAGTTTTCATACTTTATTTTTTTAAAAAATAAAAAAAACTGAATGCGTCAGCGACGGATTCCACAGGACTTTCAGAAAAAAAAAAAGGCAAGATCAACATCAGTCGTTGGATTTCATGCATTCACAAATCCACACCACCATTCTACACAATTCGTCATTGACGGAAAGCTTCTATGCGTCTTCGACGCATTGCAGTAACATTTTATTACGGCGCCATATCAAGGTATTACACGTGATTTGCCTCATTTTACGGAGATACACCAACCCAAAGCAATATTAAAAATAATTATCGTCATCCAACAGTGAGATGAATATATTAATTTAAAAAAAAAAATTGTCAAATAGTTGGATAAACATGCTCCATTTAAAAAAAATGGATTTAAGGTATTAAAGTGTGGTTTATTTTTTTAAAATAAAAATTATTTTTTTATTTATTTAAGAAAATTTTCCTACCATCTAGTGATGCATTTTTTTTTTGTTTTGCTTAGGGTGATCAATTGGAATATTTGAGCATAAAAAATAATGTCAGCGGAGAGTGTCTATACGATGAGTTTGATACTTTGATTGCAATGACAGATTGTGTATTGTACTATCATTAAATTGAATATATTTGTGTTAGAAATTAATTTATTTCGGAAGCTTAAAATAATAAATAGAAGATTTATACTAGGTGTATACCAAAATTAGCCACTAAAATCAGTCACCAGTGTATAATACGCATTGAAATATAAAATATATGTATAATTTGTTAGAAACAAGAGAGTAATCTGAAGAGAATGTATTATGTGTATTCTCAATTGTGAAATATACAATGTACAAATGGGTATTTATAGGTGTTAAATGAATCAAAGCCATAAAAGCACAATATCCTACAATAAATATACAGATATGCTAAATAATATAGATGATGCTAATTGATCCTAATTAATTCTAAATATTCTCTAGTATAATTAACTTATTTTTAGTGTGTATTTAGTATTTCAATGTGTATTATATATTGGTAGTTGACTTTAGTAACTGATTTTAGTGTAAAATAGAATTGTTGTAAATAGAAATACATAAATAATTATATATTTAATATGTTTTTTTATGTCATATTTTCTTTTATTTATTTTGTTAAAATAGATTAAATTTAGATTATTTAATATTATAAGTTTTGAAATTTGATATTACGATATAGAATTATTTTAATAATCAGATGTGTGTATAATTAGATTTATTTGATTTTTTTAATTATCATAAAATCCTTTTAAATTATTTTTAAAGTCTTAACAAAAGCGCGGTGGTATTTGTAAGCAAAACTCCCACAAATAAAGTCAGTCTATGTCTATGATTTAATCATAATAAAGACTTCAGATAAGGCCAAGCTATTCATGATTTTTAGAAGCTAAAATCTATTAACATTAGATGTACACATTCCATGTGAAAGATTATAAGTAAATTATGAAAAATTTGAAATTAACCTAGCGGACAAGATCTGTCATTTCAAATTCTAATTGGTAGGGATTAAATGAAAAAAGATAGGAAAGGGTTCATCATAATTTGTTCAGCTTCTGTTATTTGTCCATATCTAGGAGGAGGAATATATAGATAGAATCATTACCCTACTATATAGGATTTAAAATTTCAGAGAAGACAAAACTCTCATGCATGGACTAATTAGTCTTTTTTTTTTACAAAAATATATATATGCACAACAATCTTGGTTATAGAATCTGAACTCATGCAAATTAACGTTTCATAAACCTTTTTTCTCACAATTAGAGAAAACTCTTGCAAACCGAAATTCATGATGATGATGCAAAGATTTGATTAAAGGTTTGTTGATTGCCAAGCCAACCAACCTAGCTACCTAATTATTAGCATTATAGATATTCTAAATTTTCCAAAGCCAGCTTTACCTTTTATTTCCTCCCAACACAACCTACATGATGACATGGTACATTTTCCCATCTAGATATCTATCAAATGTCCTCACAAAAAATAGTTAATTAAATTTATTTTTTAAAAAATATTATTAGTCATTGTCCTTGTCAAAAAAAAAATTTATTAGTTGTATTAATCTTAAATATTTTCAATTCTTAGTCAAAATTGATCTTCCTGTTAGTTAAATAATGATGCATTATCACGCAAAATATTAAGCGTTATAGTAATTTTTCCAATCATGTTAGGTAACCAATAAAAATTCAGTTAATATCAGCCAACAACTTAAATTTGATGTTCTATATCTTTATATTTTGGATGTACTATTTTTAAGTTTTGGATGTTCTGTTTCTAAAAAAATATAAAGTTGGCTGAAGTTGCTTTAAGTTTCGAATGTTCTATAACTTCCATTGTAAATATTCTATGAATAATAATTTTGAATATTCTATTTTTTATTGACTGATTTATTGATTAAAAAATTATATTTTTTCATTTTTTAATTATCTTAATGTAAGTATTTGTCGTAGTTTAATTTATGAAGTTGGTAATTTTATTTGAAACTGCTGTTACTTCTAGAGATTATATGATTGAACATTAACTTTTACCATTCTCACCATCAACCTATAAGCTACAAGCAAAAAGCTTCTATGGCATGTCCTCTTCTCTTTTTCTTTCCTTAAAACAAGGCCTTATTAAGTTTTGTCCATATCCAGCACCTATATATAGCGATGCCAACAGTTTCTCCCATCACACTTTACTTTCCTCCATAGGAGCGCAGATTTAAGCAATTTTTCACAGCAAAAACAAGAAACTAAATCAAAAGGTGTATGTTATTTGGAGCAACGTGCAAGTGTGAAACACACTAGTCACTGTCATAACAACCAAGGGCGTCTTACAATTAATAATTGAGCAATTTTAGGTATACATTAAAATTAGTCATCAAATAAGTTATTAATGTATAATATATATTGAAATACTAAATACATACTAAAAATAATTAAACTATATATATGTTTCATATTTCAATATGTATTATACACTGATAAATAATTTAATGACTAATTTTAATGTGCAAATAGAATTATTCTTAATAATTAGTGGTTACTGCCTTATTGGTATGAAGACATCTTTACCTACTATAACATTGATGATAGATGTTACTGATTTGTAACCCCGGATAACGACGGTTTTGAACCGCCGCAAAATATTTAGCGACGACTCCACTAACCATCGGTTATACGTGGCGATTTTATATAATCGCTAGAATAATCCTTGTCGTATAGAAAATTCTTGTGGCAATTATAGAACCACCGCGCGCGTCTAAGTTTGAGGATTTATATTTAATCACGGTTCAGAGAATCGTCACCATATTTGTGTTTAGTCTTAGGTATTAATTTTTAGCAACTGTTGTATCCGTATTCAGGTTTAAACATATTTTTTAGCGGCAGTTAGTGTCACTAACGACTACATAGTTTAGTCAAATATATCTAGAGGTGTCAAAATTCCTCATGTCGTAGGAATCCCCGCGAGGAACGTCCGGAATGAAAATTCAAAGGCAGGGAATTTTTTCCGTGGGGACGAGGATAGGGGACAAAATCTCTCCGAGGCAGTGGCGGGGACCTGAGCGGGTAATCCCCGGCCTTGTCCCAGAATTCCCGATAAATAATAAGTACCTAAAATACCTTTATTTAGATAATATATATTGTAGTTTTTTAAGTAATTTCACGTTTCAAAATTCTCAGAACTATTTGAAATACCTTAAATATTTTTATTAATTAATTTCTAATATATGATTTTTTAGTCATTTTACATATCATTATGTTGTATTATTTTATTTTGTTGAATATAATGTTTAGTTTTAAATAATTTATTATTTTGGACAAGATATATTTAAATAATGATATTTCACTATATTAGTATGTTTGTAATAAATTTTCAATTTTTTATTTTTACTAAAAGTTCCATTAAAATTATTAAAGAAAAACAGGGAATGAAAATTTCTCCGTGACGGGGATGAAAATTTTCCCGTTCCATCCCATTGTCACCCCTTATATACTCGATTAAACATATCAAATCATTTAACAATGCGCAAGGCAAGAAATTCAATAATTTCTAGTGCTGTATGAATTATGCTTATCTAGCTAGAGACTAGAGGCAAATTCAGTGTACGATTAAAATATCATCAAGCATCATTGCACAAGTATAGTACTACTATTATTATATGGGTATGTATACGAAGAACACAGAAGCAGGAAAACTTGTACTACACATTAATTAACATTTTCTCTACACATTTATTATTATGACGCAAATTATGAACAGCCTTGTGAGACTAATTTATTTGTACATTATGTCAATAAAATACTACACTTTAGCTCTAATTTAATGTTACGTATTTGTAATTACACCAACTAAAAAATCAATCTTTTTTGTTCACATCTAAAAAAAAAAAAAAGAGAAGAAAAAGGAGAGTTTCCAATTTGATGATATCTACCAACAACTTTGCAGAATACAGTAAACCGGTCATCTGTGGCTTCAACATCTCTCTCTAGAGTGAAGAACAGCATGAATCATTGCATCAGGTGTGAAGTCATAACATTTTGAATGATATATACCCCCATTTTTGTCACTCATTTCATCTTATACATCAACACTCTGAATATTTCTGCAATACCCTTCATAAGAGGAAAAATTTTCTGAAATAAAATAAAGCAAATTTTTATTTCAAAAAAAAAATCATTCAGTGTTTATTTATCAGAAATCAACTTTATTTTTTGGCGCCTGCAGCATGTTCGCCCAGGCAAACTAGGGAAAAAAAGGAGGTTCTTCTCATAGTGGGGTGAACTTGGTTGCAAAAAGTGAATCCTGCAAGACACTGATGCTTATGCTCGGATTGGCTTGAACCATTGGAAATATTGCATCAGCTATAACCTTCGAATCCAACCTACGATGGTCTTGCCTCATTGAGGTTTGCATACACGAATGTGGATCATTGTATCTCCTAACTTCCCATTTTTCGAGTCTCCTGCGATAAGAGATACGGATGCTCCAACGACACACCGGTCCAAACTGTGCACACTGCACTGCATACTTCAATCTGTCACTCTCTAGGAATTTATACTCCACTGCTCTCCTGATGCTGTATGTCTTCATAGCAAGCATAACAACTTCTTTGTTTGCAAATTCCTGGCCAATCTCAAACTCATCTACTGGATCATCATCAGGACAACCTTGAAACCCGTGAGACCCTATATCCATTGCGCCCAAGTTAAGCGTCCTGAAATGTGCTGGATGATCATATGGTCGCCTCAGCTCCGGCTGTGCATATGCGGGTTGCGTTTGTCCGAAATAATTTACCCATTGCACCTCCTCTCCAGCTTCTTCATGTTCTTCGTCACCGTCCTCCTCCTCTTGGGGGACATCCTCTGGCTCATTATCTACTCCATCATCATCAGGATCATGATTAAGCAGATACGGATGGGTGGTTTGATCTCCAATCACAGATTCATCATGACTATTGACCACATCCGCTACTAGTTGATCTGTAAATGGGATAGAACCCTCGTTGCTACCCTCGGGCATCCTGTTCAGATCTAGCATTGACCGCCTTATATTTCTTGCCACTCCCCCACCAGATTGTGAGTCAACCTCCGAGTCATTCCCCTCATCGATTAGAACAGCATATAACTCCAACAGGGGAACTGTCCCTAAATGTAAATGCAAGCCACGGATTAGTGCAACGTCTCTATCGTAACGTAGACGAAATCTGCAAAAATAAATTCAACACAAACCTATTACAAAAAATTCATCCACAAATAACCAACGTAACAACATTATGAATTTATTTATGAAAATACCTTTTGAAGTGAAAGGTCCCATCCACTACGTGCGGATATCTATAGTAAACTTTTTAGACTCGTTTTCTGCGCTCTTGCCCAATGCAGCGCAAAATAAAATCTTTAAGTTGTTGCAAATCCATCTCTGTAGTTGGCCAACAAACAAATATTGGTTGATGACAACTAAAAACATCATTCCCCTCTTGGTCTTTTCTTATTTGACCAGCATAATGTATAGAAATTAATATTCTATCACTCATACTAGTCAAAAATTATGAAAACAAAAGAAAAACTCGCATATATTAGAGAATGGGGAAGAAAGGGGATAGAGTGAGAAAGAGATTGGAGATATGTGAATGGTGTAGCGCTTTGGGGTCGTATTTATAGATGGAGGAGGCACCAAGTTCGCCTGATAGAGTGGCACAGTAGGGTTAAACTTCAAGTTCGCCAATTGCTTCATGTTCGCCAATCAGCATGGCAGACAACATGATGTTCGCCTGTTAAACTGCCGAACTTGGTGCAGAATTCACTTTTTGTAATCAAGTTCACCCCACTATGAAGAGAACCTCCTTTTTTCCCTAGTTTGCCATTGAGTTGGACGAACATGCTGCAGGCGCAAAAAAAAAATTAATTTCTGATAAATAAATACTGAATGATTTTTTTTTGAAAATAAAAATTTATTTTATTTTATTTCAGAAAATTTCCCTTCATAATAGTGTGCGTGATAGTACCATCACAAAAACAGTATTTGAGAAAGAGTCTCAGACTCTTCATCAAGAATAGTAAAAAGCTGATCCATCTAATTGTTTTGGTTTAGAACTGATACAGACACGATACGATACGGTATGAATACATGGGTATATGCCACATAAATATATGCTGGTTCATTTTGTAACTGATTTTTGGTATATAAATAACGTTTTTTTTATATATATAAAATTGGTAAAATATAATTAATGTGAAACACAAATTTTCAATTTAAAAGAGACTAATACTGGTATCTTAAAATGTACTTATTAAATTCAGTGTTTAAGAAAGTTTTTTTTATTTAAATAAAAATGTTCTGGAAAATTAGTATTATAATAAATACAGCAAACAAAGTTTTTTCTGCTGACACATTATTTTTTGGGAGCGTATTTTTTATTTTTTGTACACAAGAGGAGTGCATTTTTTTATAATTAGAAAAAAATATAAGCATTGGCCCAACAAAGACTTTTGGGCTCATAGAAGGACGAAACACTATGCCCTAGGGCCCATAAATCCTTACAGGATTCAATTCTCTCCATTCCTCGGATAAAAAGAAAAAAACCGTAAACATAAGCACATCAAAATAAACACTAAGAAAATCTGGCCAAGACTAATAAGTAATAACCCTTCACTGAAGCCTAGAAGAAATAAACTAATTTGGTCCAGGCCCAAATAAAAGAAACTAATTTGTTCAATACTCACATACAGTCATACATTATACATACACATTGAACAGATACATATAGGATACAAATTACTGTTATATTAAGATGAGTTTTTTTATTTTTTAAAACATAAGTGAGAATGTGAGATCCACAAAATTTCTTATATTTTCACTTTTTAGATATTTTCCTTACTTTTGAACTCTGCATGGAAATTGTTACGAGTAATTAAACCAACTCTGATAGTATAGTAGAGGTACATTTACTAATTTTCATAAATAAGTGTAAATTTTGTTAAGCATGTAGTAACTTACTGACTATTAACAAATTCTTAAATGAAGTTTAGATCTATAGCAGACTAGTTATCAACCTATTCCATTAGAAGATACCATGGATTAAAAAAAATAATTAAACTAATTATATCATGAAATAAATCACCGGTTTGTTGGATTTTTAATGTAATTCTAGAAGAAACCTTTGGTTTCAGTTGTTTTTGTCGGTGAACTTGACCTATGAAATAAATTGTTTTTATTTTTTTATTTTTTATGTGATAATTTTTAATTGCAGGAAAGAGAAAGTAGCAAATTATGTATTATTTTACTGATCACACCAACCCCACAAACATTTGGTCAATGTCAATAGGCATACATACACGTAAAACACAATTAATTTTTCTCTCGTTTATGCACAAATTAAAATTTGAAGATGCTGGGAAGAAGAAACTGGGAAGAAGAAAACTAAAGATAACATAAGAGATGAACTGAAAAACTCAACAACAAAACTAAATAACGCAAAGTAGAAGAAGCTTTATACCAGCTTATAAACCTAACAATTAGCAACCTAAAATTTTTTAGGATTGTACTGGATATACATCAAAATTTAAGCCGTTAAATAATTTATTAGTATAAAATATATATTAATCAAATAGTTAGAGTTATGCTATTTACGTACTAAAATCGGCCACTAAATATATAATACACATTGAAAATTATAGAACTACATATGTATTTATGTATAAATATATAATGGTTAATTTTAATTAGTGTGCAATAAAATTATTGAAATACTTAACAACGGATTTAATAACTGAATTTTGATATCCAAATATTATTTTTAAAATTTTAAATAAACAAACAAACAATGAAAATGAACATCAATCTCCCAGAAATTAATTATGAATGACATAAACATTATACTCTACAATAGCATCACCAGTCTTGAGATTAAAGGAATAAGTCTTGAGCTGAGCATAGCCCCTAGCAAACCTAAAGAATCCACTTCCACCAATCACAGCCAACTCTCTTGTCTTGTTGAAAATAGGGTTCCTCCCCATGACGGTGATGGAGCTTCCATTGTACTTTCCTTCAACAAAAGCAAAGTTCATGGACATAAGAAGCTCAGCCTGGGTTTGACTTGTCGCAGCGTAAAACCCTTGAGCCCTCGCAACAAGCTTGGAGCTTAGTGTAGGACCCGAAGTCAACGGGTTGTCAAGTATGTTGACCTTACCGAATAAGGTGGTGGTGTTGACTTTGTTTGTGGGTGGAATGACCTCAACTGAAGTAGGGTTTTTGCCACTCACGGTGTCGTGCCAATACAATTTGAAGTGTGAAACTTTTTCTTCTTTGTGGAGGCCGAGGAGGCTCCGGTCGATGGGGCGAACGAAGTCGTCGGCTCCGGTGAGGGTGTGGCATGAGTGGAGGAGAATGGTGATGAAAAAGAAGAAATATGCGGTGTTCATGGTTACGGTTATGGTTTTGGTTTTAGTGGTGTCGTTGGGAATAATTAGAGGAATGTATGAGTTGGATGGAGCAGAGGAAACAAAGGGTGTGAGGGATTTTATAAGGGAAAATAATTGTGATGTAAACATAATAAATTAATGCCTTAACAAATAAAGGTGCATTCACCTACCCACCCAAAAAAGAAAAGCTTTTATATATATATGGTTGAATGTTTTTTTTCAATGTTTGGGTCCCATTTAAAGTCCAAGAAAATATTAATGTAATAGGGTTACGAAACCAATATTAAAAGTCATTAACGAGTAAATAATTAAGTTATTTAAAATTAAAAAATTTAATGTTAGAAATTAAAAAAATATTATTATCATTCACAACATATATGAATTAACATATTAATTTATCTATTATCATCATCAAGTGCATTGGCTTTTAAAACTTTTTATTTTATTTTATTTTTGTTTTGATTTTCAATTTTTCTGTTAACTAAACATGTTAGATTTTATTTTAAATGTTTTTATGTTGTGTATAAATATTTTTGTATTGTAAATATTTCAGTATTTTATAAATATTGAAGAGATGTAAATCATAGGATTCAAGCAGGTTGGTCAAAATAGCGGAGTGCATTTGGTTTTATATGTGATAAAAAGTACCTTTAAAACTTAAAGGTAAATTTTATCACATTGCTATTAGACCGGCTATGCTTTATGGTACAGAGTGTTGGACGGCTAAAGGGGATCATGAACATAAGCTAAGTGTGACAGAGATGAAAATGTTGCGATGGATGAGTGGTCACATGCGTTTGGATAGAATAAGGAACGAAGATATAAGGGAGAAAATTGGAGTAGCACCTATTATCGAAAAAATGGTAGAATCGCGTCTATGATGATTTGGACATGTGGAAAGAAGACCGACAGATCACCCAGTTAGGAGGGTGGATGAGATGGAGGATGGGTAAGGGGTGAAAGGGAGAGCAAGACCTAGGAAGACCATCCATGAGGGGGTCAAACGAGATTTACATGTAAACGGTCTCTCTATGGCGTCGTTTGATCCATGTAGCCGACCCCACCTAGTGGAACAAGGCTTTGTTATTGTTATTGTTGATGTTGTAAATATTTCAGTATTTATGTATTTTACTCATTTTTATATTAATGTTTTTGTAAAAGATTGAGTTAAATATTAGATTGGCCGTGAAATTTGGGGTTACGATTAAGTTGACCTCCGAAATTTAAATGTTATCAAATTGGTCCCTCACTTTTATGAATATGATTCACATTGGTCCCTTTAAGGTTGTTCGTTGAAAAAATGCTGATTTGACAGTTAATTGTCCACGCTGAACTCTAATAAAACGACGTTGCGATATATTTGTTCCAACAAAATATCAAAATGACGTCATTTGAGAGTGAAAGAAGTTAAAATTTATCTTTCAATGTGTTGTGTGAAAGAGATTTTAACTTCTTTCGGTCTTAAACGATGTTATTTTGATACTATGATGACGCGAACAGATCACGACATCGTGTTATTAGAGCTCAGCATGAACAATTAACGATTACATCAGCTTTTTTTTGACAGAAAATTTTAAAAGGGCCAATGTGAGTCATAATTATAAAAGTGAAAGACCAATTTAATAACATTTGAATTTCGGGGCCAATTTAATATAGCCGCAAATTTCAGGGGTTAATTTAATATTTAACTCGTAAAAGATTTGTGAGTTGTACATATGTAGCATCACTTTTTTTTAGTCAATGTTAGATAATTTTACGACAATAAATTATTCTTAGTATTTATTAAATATCACATGGAAACATTAAGTAAAATATACCTAGCTAAAACGTGTAGACATCATTCTAAAATTCAGGGACGACTAAATCATGTTTGTTATCTCGAGATGAAAAAAAAAATTATATCTTTACTCAACGTACATGCAACGTGCTATATATAGTAATAATGTTCAAGAATTAAATAAGTAAACTAATTAACCAAACACATTATATTGCATGTTCTAGAACTTCAGTTCGAAAATCTAACAAAAAAATAATTTGGCCACACTATGCAAGGCAAGATGTTAATGGCAAGTATGGCTAGAATAATTCTTCAGCAACAAGATCAACGTATAACATGATGCACTGTTGGATGGATCGGACGACTATATTGTGGTTCTCGAAGAGTAATTTTTTGGGATAAAAAAAATTCAACAACTTTTTTTAGGAATACATATACACAATATTATCAAACCAAGCCTTGGAGTAAAAATAATTAAAATGACATATTGTAACAAATTAAATTTAAAGTGAATATTGTAAATCTAAAAAAAGTCTAAAAAAAAGTGGGAAGACTTTTATTTAATTATATTTAGACAAAAGTTTAGGTGGGAATTCTTTATAAAATGCAAAATTTTGATGGCGGGGAGTGACTAGTCCTACACGTTTTCTAAGTCCATCTAAGGGAGGTAAATACACCAATCTAGGGTGCTAAAGCTATTCATATTTGAATGTGAATGCTATCAAGTCTTTTTGACATGATCAAACTCTCTAGTCTTCTAATATAAAGAACTGTCGGGTTCGAATTTCGCCTTGTGCATGCAGCAACTTGGTGACCAACGGCAAACTCTAAATGAAGCTCAAATCCGCGAAGAATTAGTCTTCGACTTATCGGGTTTGGAATACCTTGGAAAACCAAAAAAACTCTCTAGTCTTCTAATATAAAAAGTGAAACGCATGAGCTATAATTTTTTAGCTCTAGGAAAACAAATAGCCGAAAAAGTAAAATTTTAAAGAAAATTAAATATATATTTGATGTTCCAAATGCTAAATCAAGCATGTTTTTTTATCGATCTGATTTGTTAGAGGATACGTGAAATAAAAAAAATAATTAACCTAACTAAATCATAAAATAAATCACTGGTTTAAGTTGTTACGTAGATTTTTAATGTACATTCTAGAAGAAAATTTGGTTTCAGTTGTTTTGTCGGTCAGTTTGACATATGAAATAAATTATTGTTTGTTGTATGTTTCATGTGATAATTTTTATTTATTGCATTCGGTTAGGAAAAAATTTGTAGATAGATTTTATTTTTATTTATTAATTATTATTGAATTAAATACATAATATTAAATATTATAAATATATTATTATTATTATTATTATTATTATTATTATTATTATTATTTACATAAAATTATAATATTAAGTTAAATATGAAATTTCCATATTTACAAGCATACACGTAAAATACACCATTAATTTTTCTCTCGTTTTACGTTGATACACAAAATTTGAGGATGCACTACAAAATTCACAGTGAGTTCGGACAATGTATGTATATAGATCTTCAGAATTTATTCGATGCTGTGAAAATACATAATTATTATGAACATAAAATTTTTAAATAAACAAACAAACAACAAAAATTAACTAACATCAAACTCCTAAAAAAATGAAAAATACGCTAAATTAAATAAGATGAATATTCGTATGCAATTAACTTTATTAGAATTTATTTAATAAAAATTATTTGATATATTTAACTAAATTATCATCTTCGTATAAAATTAACCGCGTAGTAAATTTTCATGATTAAATAAATAAAACAGAACTCAATAATGAATGACAAAAACATTATACTCAACAATAGCATCAAGAGTCTTGAGATCCACCGAATAAGTCTTAAGCTGAGCATAGCCCCTAGCAAACCTAAAGACTCCACTTCCACCAATCACAGCCAACTCTCTTGTCTTGTTGAAAATAGGGTTCCTCCCCAAGATGGTAATGGAGCTCCCATTGTACTTTTCATCAACAAAAACAAAGTTCATGGCCATAAGAAGGTCAACCTCGGTTTGACCGGTCGAAGCATAAAACCCTTGAGCCCTCCCAATGAGCTTAGAGCTTAGTGTAGGTCCTAAAGTCAAAGGATTGTCAAGCATGTTGACCAAACCGAAGAGGGTGGTAGTGTTGACCTTGTTTGTGGGTGGAATAACTGGAACTGAACTAGGGTTTCTGCCACTCAGAGTGTCATGCCAATAGAATTTGAAGTGTGAAACTTTCTCTTCTTTGTTGAGGCCGAGGAGGCTCCGGTCAACGGGGCGAACGAAGTCGTCGGCTACGGTGAGAGTGTGGCATGATGAATGGAGAAGAATGGTGATCAACAAGAAGAAAAATGTTGTGGTCATGGTTTTGGTTTTAGTGGTGTGGTTGGGAATAATTAGAGGAATTATGCAAAGTAAACTACTAATTAAGTGCTAATGGATCCAACATGCAACAATAACGTATGATGAGATGGATGGAGAGGAAAGAGAGGGTGTGAGGGATTATTATAAGGGAAAATAGTTGTGATGTAAACATAAATTAATTGCTTAACATCAATGCATTCACCTACCAAATTAAAAGAAAGAAGGGAAAAAATGGAAAGCTTATATACATGGTTAACCATTTTTCTTGTTTGGATTTATTGTTTGCTAGGTGCAATTTTAAGTAAATGTTAGATCATACTCATTCTATTATAAAATAATGATGTTACAACTCATATTATTGCTTGATATACTTGAACAACTAGCTAGTTATTTGAAAGGTAGAGAAATTTGAGAGATTACAATAAGTAGAATTAAAAAGTAAATTAAAAATATAAGTCAAATAAATGATATAATCTTAGTATTTATTAAATATGTAAAGTCTGTTTTTTTTCTTCATATTTAGAAAATTTTTTAAAAATACTCATAACATATAATTTAATTTAATTTTACTTTTAATAATGTTTTCGAATAGTTTTTTCAGACAAAAAATAGTTTTAAATCTACTACTATCGTTAAATTTTTTATAATTAATATGATTAAAATTTTTTTTCAATTTCACATTTCATACCATTCACCACCACCCAACTCCTACTAAATGTAGATATCAGATTTGATGAACTTTTGTATATATAGGTTGTGACGACAATATCAATATCAATGTGAATTGGAGGAAGAGATGATGATGGTAGTATGTAGAAAGTAGATTTGAAAATAAAAGTGATTTAAAGAGTTGATGAGAAAGATGATTCAATAATAATAATAATAATAATAATAATAATAAAAAAAAATAAAGATGAATAATATTTTGAGAGTAAATTTAATTTAAAGAAGAAAAAAATATTGCTAATCACATGTTAATCATTAAATATTTAATAATAGGGATAAAGTTGAAACTAATTAGAAATATTGGGATAAAATTGAATCAAATTTAACGTTACGAATAATCTTAAAACTTTTTGCCGAAAAAAAAACACTTTGCCCTATTAAATATAAGTGGAAATAATAACTGAATTATATATATCTAAAAGATGTAGAGATTCTAAATTCATGGCCTACATCATGTTTGGAATCTGGAGAGAAAAAATTATATCTTCACTCAACGCACATGCAATGTTCTTCTATATATGTATATTGTAATTTTCAAGAATTAATTAAGTAAAACCAAACACGTTATATTTCATATTATATTCTATACAACTTCATCAGTTCGAAAAATCTATTAATTGATATAATGCAAATACTCTAATTATTTTAAACCTATTCATCTGATACCCTACTAATAAAGTACTAAACCCTATAGAGAGTAATTATTGTTTGCCCGGCCCCCTATCTTGTCTTAAATAAATATATAATGTCAAAAAATGAAATACTGAAAAGTCAAATTATTCCATTTTCTAATCCAATAAAAAAATGAGTATCCATATAGATAGTTACATAATAACTAAGATTCGTTTGATCAAAGGCCAACTAAAACATACTTAAGGGTAATAAATAAGGTTGTCATAGTCGAATAGATCATTAAAGTGATTAATTTAATGGTCAAATTGAGATTAAAATGTAATCGGATCATTTTATTTAAATATCTAATAAAATAATTTAAAAAATAATATAATAATAAGTATTTGAAAATTGGATTTCTCTATCAAAAATTGGTTCGATTTGATCAATTTATCGATTTATTATTGGTTTGATCAATTTTTTATCAGACTATTTAAAGAATTGATTTTCAATTTTTCTGATTAAACCGACCAATTTGGTTCGAAACTCAAAACACCGGTAATAAGTCAAATGAACAGTACAGTTACCTAACTATTTTGTTAGGAATTAATCATCTTCTTCACTTGGAAGCATTATTGCATAGGAATTCATTCGAATATTCGATGCTTTCAATCAAATTTTTAATAGGCATATTGGATAAATAAGATGCTAACAAATTTTATTATAATACAGTTGTTAAATGTTAAAGAATATTATTATAAGATAAATTAGTCCTTTTTTAAAATCTTAAAGAGATCAATTTGTTTGATGAAAATAATTTTTAAAGATTTTTATTGAATAAAAATTTGTTAGAAAGTAAAATGATCGATTTAAAATTTTTTGGAGTAGACTAATTTGAGTATTCGTTCAAATTTATTTTATGCGTTAATTCTAATTCAATTAAATCTATCACGTAAAAATGTATGATAAAAAATAATTTAGCCTCTTGAAATTAATTGTTCCAAGACCCCAAAAAATCAAGAAAAATAAGAAACCAAATGCCATAAGTTGCTAGGGCAATATCCTCTGATGTATAAATAATATTCTTAGAATTTATTCACAAAAGTACATAATCATTAGGTGATGCAAAATTTTCACATGAGTGAAACTAGTGTACAAATAAACAAACAATCCCACAAAACACACCAAATTAAACAAATAACGAACAATTCAATAATGAATGACATAATTTGCATTGGATGATGGAGCATCATGCCATCATATATAGAGCTTTCTATATGTCTTAGAGTGAAAATAATTAAAACGATTAAACTCAAAGGGAACATGATGAAAGTTAAAAAAATCTAAAAAAGAATCCGAAAGAGTGGACTTTTATTTAATTATTATATTTAGAGAAAAGTTTAGGTGTGAATTCTTTATATTATATTATTTTAGAATGCAAAATTTTGTTGGCGAGGAGTGACTAATCCCTACACGTTTTCGAAGTCCATCTAAGGGCGAGGCAAATACACCAATTAAGGGTGTTAAAGCTATTCATGTTTGAAATGAGAATGCTATCAAACTCTAGTATAAAGGAAAAAAAGTGAACGCAAAAATTATAATTTTTAGTTTCAGAAAAATATGAAATATATAAAAAAATATTATCTATACACCGTTTTATCAAATACTATTTTTACACTCGTATAAAAATACGGTTATTATATGAGGACCACGAAAAGAGCAAGGTGGTTAATGTCTCAATCACCGTATTTTATACGGTGTCAATTTGGTATTTACTAAAATGGTGTGTGGATAATAGAACCGTAAAAAAAATTACATTTATGTTTAGAAGAAGAAAAAGGAATAGAAAAAAATAATTTTTTTTACAAAAATTAAATGCGATTATTTTATGTGACTTAAGTGATGTTTCAATCTAGACCTCGCTCTTACAAAGAAAAATGAAAAAAATGTCATATGAATCACAACTCATCGACAATTAAACGTGCATTTGATCATTATTCAAACACTAAATCAAACACGTCATCATCAAGGTGTTTTGTTAGAGGATACGTTAGAATAAAAAAAATGAAATTAAACTAAATCATAAAATAAATCACTGGTGTTTTTCTCCTTTTTTTTTTGGGTTACAAATCACTGGTTTAATTTAATTTGTTGATTTTTAATGTACATTCTAAAAGAAACCTTTGGTTTCAGTTGTTTTCGTCGGTCAGTTTGACATATGAAATAATAAATTATTGTCTTTTGTTTCATGTGATAATTTTTAATGAGAACGTAGCAAATTATTATTATAATGATCACACCAACCCACAATACACTCCGGAACGGTAATATTGCATTATTTTAGTAAAAAATTGGTAGTTATAGTTAAATAGTTATAATTATCTATAATTTTTTAATTTTAACTCTTATTTTTATTTATTATTAAATTAAATGTATAATATTAGAGATTATAAATATATAATTATTAATATATTATTTATATAACATTATATTGTTTAGTTAAATATAAAATTTCAATATACAGGAATACACGTAAAACACAATTAATTTTTCTCTCGTTTATTATCATGATACACAAAATTTGAAGATGCAATGCAAAATTCATAATGAGTTCGGACAATGTATATAAATCTTCATAATTTATTCGATAATGTAAAAATACATAATTATTAGCAACATAAAATTTTCAAATAAACAAACACACAACGAAAATTAATTAACAACAATCCCCAAAAACACACCAAATTATCTGCATGTGAATTTATTCTTCGTATAAAATTAACTGCATATAAATTTTTTAATTATTTTATTAATCTTTATAATTTAATCAAACTTTTAATTAGGTATCTATATTTTTTTTTTCAATTAAGTCTTTATATGATGATTCGCAATTTTTCAGATAGGGCCCGATCATATTAAAAAAGTAAATTTAACAGAATATTCTACTACACAAAAATCTACTATAAAATAAAGCTCTTAATAAATAGAGAATGTTATGTTTTAATAGAATATTCTGTTAAATTTAATATATTTGTCACTATAGGAACTAAGTGAAAATTTTGATATCATATAGAGACTTAATTAGAAATAAAAAAATTATAGAGACATAATTAAAAATATAATAAAACTATAACATCAATCAATAAATTAAAATAGAGTAATTTAATCTTAAATAAATAAAGCATAATTCAATAATGAATGACATAAATATTGTACTCAACAATAGCATCAGCAGTCTTGAGATTCACCGAATAAGTCTTAAGCTGAGCATAGCCCCTAGCAAACCTAAAGGCTCCACTACCACCAATCACAGCCAATTCTCTTGTCTTGCTGAAAACAGGGTTCCTCCCCAAGATGGTAATCGAGCTTCCATTGTACTTTTCATCAACAAAAACAAAGTTCATGGCCATAAGAAGGTCAACCTCGGTTTGACCTGTTGAAGCATAAAACCCTTGAGCCCTCCCAACAAGCTTAGAGCTTAGTGTAGGCCCTAAAGTCAAAGGGTTGTCAAGAATGTTGACCAAACCGAAGAAGGTGGTGGTGTTGACTTTGTTTGTGGGCGGAATAACTTGAACTGAAGTAGGGTTTTTGCCACTGACAATGTCATGCCAATAGAATTTGAAGTGTGAAACCCTCTCTTCTTTGTTGAGGCCTAGGAGGCTCCGGTTGATGGGGCGAACGAAGTCGTCGGCTCCGGTGAGGGTGTGGCATGAGTGGAGGAGAATGGTGATGAACAGTAAGAAATATGTGGTGGTCATGGCTTTGGTTTTAGTGGTGTGGTTGGGAATAATTAGAGGAATTATGCAAAGTAAACTACTAATTAAGTGCTAATGGATCCAACATGCAACAATAACGTATGATGAGATGGATGGAGAGGAAAGAGAGGGTGTGTGAGGGATTTATAAGGGAAAATAATTGTGATCTAAACATAATTTATTGGTTAACAAAGTGCATTCACCTACCAAATTAAAAGAAGGAAGGAAAAAAAAAAACGAAAGCTTATATATACATGGTTAACCATTTTTCTTGTTTGGATTTATTGTTTGCTAGGTACAATTTTAAGTCAATGTTAGATCATACTCATTCTATTATAAAATAATGATAATGATGTTACAACTCACATCATTAATACCTTGAACAACTAGCTAGTTAGAGAAAAAGAGAAAAAAAAATGAGAGTTTACTTAAAATTGAAAAGTAAATTAAAAATTAAAAATATAAATTATATCAAGTTTTAAATAATAAAATGATTCTCCTGATTTATTAAAAAATTATAAAATTAATTAACACATTTAAAATTATAATATAAAAAATTTAAAGAGTTAAACCAAATTAACGAAGAAAACTCTGCCAGTAATGATGATCCCAAATTTTCTAACGATAAATTCATTTTCCGTCGGTAATTAGGGACAGATTTTTAAAATCCGCCGGTAACGTAATAGATTACCGGCGATGTTTTTATTGATAGAAAAAATTCATCTTGTAACAGTAAAAGCAGCGAAAATCATTATAAATTTGTAGGTAAATTTGTCGATAATTGACATGTTTTTTGTAACGAAAGAAAACTTAAGAAGAATTGGAAAGAGTAGTGGACTTTTACTTATTTATATTTAGACAAAAGTTTAGGTGGGAATTCTTAATTAATTACATTATAGAATATAATGCAATATTTTGTTGGTGAGGAGTTACTAATCCTTAGCGTTTTTCTAAGTCCATCTAGGGGAGGCAAATACTCTAATAATTAATTAAGGGTGTTAAACCTATTCATGTTTGAGATGAGATTGTAATTAAGGATACCATAAACCCTAAAGCTGTAGATATATAGTCCCTATCAAATTATATATATATTGTTTTCACCTATCTTTACTTAAATATATAATGTTAAAAAATGAAATACTGAAAAGTCAAATTATTCCATTTTCTAATTCAATAAAAAAAAATTGAGTATCCACAACTAAGATTCGTTTGAGAAAATATCAACTAAAACATACTTAAGCATAATAAGTCATATGAACATACAGTTGTCTAATTAACTATTTTAATTTGTTAGGAAATCATCTTCAATTGGAAGCATTATTGCAGATAAAACTATATATTAGAGGTAGGTAATAATGATAATCAAAATAGTCCTTCAGTTTTTACACGATAATTGAACTAGTCCATTAGTTTTTAAACTAATTAAATTAGCCTTTCAATTAATAATCGTATTAAGGTAGTCTCTTTGTTAGTTGACTAATTTATGAATAATGCTATGGAACCAACATTAGGGGATCAATAAAAAGTCAATGAATGTAATTAGAAAAATAATGGGCGGTAAAGAGAGAAAGAGAAAAAAAAAAAAATGATATTGACTTCCTATTATCTTTTAAATATTGGCTATCAAAAATTTCTAAGAGACCAAATTAATTAAAACCTTTTTATGCCATGTAAGCTTATTATCTAATGTTATGTTACGTGGTAGTCAACATTTTGCGTCTGCTTTTTCGTTAATGTGATCTATTAACAAAAAAAAAAGCTAATTTGATTTAAGATTTAAAATAAAGTTCTATTTTTGTCGATTCGAAAAGTAATTATGTGACTTAATTATTTGACGATTATAATGTAAAGATTGATGGACCAATTTAAAAATATTTTACATGTGTATATAATTACGTAACATCACATCAATAAAAATAACTCAAATTTTCATTAATCGTATGATTAGTTATCAAAAAATAGATGATTGCACGACTGTGTATAAAAATTAAACTCTTATTATTATTGCGACATATATTTTATCTAAATGACTTATTCGTATTGGTTTCACGAAGGAAATCATTTTCTTCCTCCACACCGTTCATCTATCTTTTAGTCTTATCTTTTTTTTTTCCTCTCTTTCTTTTAAATTTTCAAATTTAATGAATAAAGAATAAAAATGATAGATTAGAAATTTCTGAAAAGGTAAAGCATCACACACTATAAGAAATTAACTTCTCCTAGATGACAAAATCTAGAAGAAAAGAAAATAATAAACCAAATATCACAAATTTCTAGTACCATACAAACCCTTTATAAATAAATAAACTTAAACATATGATCCAATCATACATAAATCTTCAATATCTATATATTGTACTCTAAAGATACAACATTATTAAGTCATGTAAAATTTCCACATTAATTGGCTTGTACTTCCTAAAGAAGCAACAATTATTAGACATACATATAACATGCATAGATCTAAGATCTCCCATAAAAAAAACACCAAAAAAAATTAAAGAAGAATTCAATAATGAATGACATAAACATTGTACTCAACAATAGTGCCACCGGATTTGGGATCCACCCAATAAGTGTTGAGCAGAGCATAGCCCTTAGCAAACCTAAAGAGTCCACTTCCACCGATCACAGCCAACTCTCTTTCTTTGTGGAAAATAGGGTTCCTTCCTATGATGGTGATGGTGCTCCCATTGTACTTCCCTTCAACAAAAGCAAAGTTCATGGCTAAAAGAAGGTCAGCCTCGGTTTGACCGGTTGAGGCATAAAATCCTTGAGCCCTCCCAACAAGCTTGGAGCTCAATTTAGGCCCCAAAGTCAAAGGGTTGTCCATTATGTTGATCACACCAAATTTGGTGGTGGTGTTGACTTTGTTTGTGGGTGGAACAACATCAACTGAAGTAGGGTTTTCACCACTCACAATGTCATGCCAATATAATTTGAAGTGTGAAACTTTCTCTTCTCGATTGAGGCCGAGGAGGCTCCGATCGATGGGGCGAACGAAATCATCGGCTCCGGCGAGGACGTGGCATGAGAGGAGGAGGGTAGCAATGAAGAAGAAGAAGTAATTTGTGGTGGACATGATTTTGGTTTTGGTGGCGTGGTTGGGAATTGAATTATGAGAATAATGATGCAAAAGAGTTCAAGTGCTCAATATAGGGAAAATATAGTGGTGTAAACATAAAATAAAATAATGTTATTATTTTTTAAATGTCAAAGTGGAAACATTAAAATAAAATATCACCTAAAACATGTGGATCAGACGTTCTAAAAGTAGTTCATATATACGCGGATCAAATCATGTTTGGAATCTAAAGGGGAAAGAAAAAATAGTTTACTCAATATTAATATTGAATCACATGCATATTTAAGGGCATTGTTTTTTATTTTTAATTCTGGTGTTGGGTTAGTTGGTGTGATAATACTCTTATGAGAAAGCAACTTCTTTAATGTTACTAGAGCAGGCAATAGTTGACAATGCAACTATCATAGGAGTTAACTGAATAATTAAAGGTAGCCATACGTACCATGGGATTCTTTTTCTTTTTTAAAAAATGTAACATTACAAACGAGTTTGCAAAATTAAAATAGATTTGTTGGTGTAGGAGGTAAAAATAACGACTAGCTCCTTTATTTATCGGTTTAAATAGATGGTTTTTTTTCGGAAAAAAAATTATGCCCATAAAAGTATAGATTGAACATGATTTATCATAAAAAAATGACATATTAAATAGATTGACTCGTTTATTTATTTAATTATTTATTTAAAAGTTTTTGAAAAATAAACATTTATTCATATATTTTCTTTTATTTGATTAAAAACTCGATTAAGAAAAACAATTTCATTTTTTCAAAGGTTTTAGCTAAGAAAATAAAATTTTTAATCCAAATTTTTATTTTTAGAATTCAAAATTGATTTTTCTATTAATTTTTTAAAATAAATGAATGACCCGACCAATTAAATTCATCAAGCTGGTCATAAACGGGTTGAATTGGAAAATTATGACCTCTAAAAAAGATGCATTTAAAATGACTGAGTGACCCATTTAATTCATGGACTTGAACAGAGCTTTTGATAGCTCTACTTGTTGGATTGTTTTTTTTTATTATTATTTTAGATTGAACAACTCCCAATTCTAAGTTTTAGGACACACGCATATACCGCTCCTCATCACATCGAAGGTTCTTTTTTTCCCTCCACCACCAACCATGCCTGGTTCCGAACCCAGGTGCAACACTTTGAGAGGCCAATAGATCTCCTATTGGATTGTTAATGAAAAGGAAAAAAAAAATCTTGATGATAAAAGCATTAAAAGTAAAAAGGTCTAGGTTTTAGTTCCATCATATCTATTAAGAACTTTGCATTGTAAATATGTTATAATGAAATTAAATTTCGGAGAGCGTAGGACCTCTTATAATAGGAGAAGAAATAATAAGATGTAAGTTATAATAAGGCATAGTTGCAAATGTAAACCACTCATTATTTAATTGAATGCTATACATATATGCTTAACTTATCATTAGCAAGTTCTTAAGCCACTCTTTTTGTTTGGAAATTAAACCTAAGCCAATATTATTTTGTCTCTGATAACAATAAGTTTATTTGATACCTTAAAAAAAGACATAATTATTAGATCATGTAAAGTTTTCACTAGAATAAATTACAACACATGAATCTCCCACACAAAAACATACACAACAAATTACATTACATAAATATAAAATCACATAAGCTCAATAATGAATGACATAAACATTGTACTCAACAATAGCATCAGTAGCATTGATATCCTTCGTATAAGTCTTGAGCTGAGCATAGCCCCTAGCAAACCTAAAGAGTCCACTTCCACCGATCACAGCCAACTCTCTTGTCTTGTTGAAAATAGGGTTCCTCCCCATGATGGTGATGGAGCTTCCATTATACTTTCCTTCAACGAAAGCAAAGTTCATGGCCATAAGAAGGTCAAGCTCGGTTTGACCCGTCGAGGCATAAAACCCTTGAGCTCTCCCAACAAGCTTGGACTTTAGACTAGGTCTTAAAGTTAAAGGGTTGTCGAGCATTCGAATCATACCGAATATGGTGGTGGTGTTGACCTTGTTTGTGGGTGGAACAACTTGAACTGAACTAAGGTGTTTGCCACCCACAATGTCATGCCAATATACTCTGAAGTGTGAAACCTTCTCTTCTTTGTGGAGGCCGAGGAGGCTCCGGTCGACGGGGCGGATGAAATCATCGGCTCCGGTTAGGGTGTGGAATGAATGGAGGAGAATGGTGATGAACAAGAAGAAATGTGTGTTGGTCATGGTTTTTAGTTTTGGTGATGTGGTTGGGAATAATGAGAAGAAGAAGAATGCAAAGTAGTAATTAAGTGCTAATGGCTCTGAGTATATCCAATAACAATGAATGAATTGAATGGATTGGAAAGCTGAGAGAGGGTGGGAGGGATTTCTAAGGGAAAATAATTGTGGTGTAAACACATAAATTAATGCCTTAATTAGAAACGTGCATTCACCTAAAAAAGAAAAAAAAATTTATGTTTGACAAAATTTTCATGTATTTAAATTTTTTTTTTTGAGATTTTTTTATTTGTTAACGTTCAAGACTCGAATTCGAAATCTCTTATATTAAAAAAAAGTCAATACCACATGAGTTAATATAATTTTAACTTTTAAATTAATACTTTAATTATTAAAAAAATAATTTTAGATCTCAAATAGAATGCGATTCATTAAACATAAAATGATAACATTAAAATAAAATATTATCTAAAACGTGTAGACATTCTAAAATGGTGGGGAAAAGGTCACCCAACAGTGAATCACATGTAATGTGCAATATATAATCCCAATATAATAATAGATGTTCAAGAATTAATAAGTAAAGTAAACAAAACATTATTGCATATTCTAATACTAGTTTAGTTTGGGAAAAATCTAACAAAGTAATCACCATTTTTTTTTTGTTGGTATTAGTTATCACCAAAATTTAGCCACACATGGCAACATGTTTATGTCTATTATGGATATATATAGAATATCTTCTGCCACAAGCTCAAGTTAATTATAACATGCATTGAAGCAAGACATACAGGGCTCTATATCTCTTAGATAGAGTGAAATTAAAACAACTATAATTTTATATAAATAATTTATTATTATATATTTATAATATTTAATATTTAATATATTTGTTAATTCATAAATAAAAATGTTAAAATAAAAAAGTTTTGATTATTTATATCTATCGAATTATATAGCTACTAATTTTTTTTTTCAATTAAAACTATGCAACATTATAACAACAAAAGAATAAAAAATAAGAAAATAAAATCGGAGCATGCAGTAGTTGACATTGCAACTATCATCATCATCTCAAGTAACTGAATAATATAATTAATTAAGGAAACCACATGTACCATGAGAATTTTTGTTTTTATTTCAAAAAATAGATATATATGCAAATGAGTTGGCAACCTCAAACAAAAATTAAAATAAACTGCTTTGTTGGATTGCAAAATCCACAAGTACAGAAGAAATCTTTTCTCATATTCTTTGGTCATCAACTCAAGACACCAAAATTTGAATATATATATATATATATATATGATTGTCTTAATTTTTTTTATATGTTTTTTTACTCATAGGCCAAGGAGAAAGTAACACAAATCATTATTATATTCAAGACAACAAAAAACAAAATTATTATTATATTCTATTGATCACATACACCACCAACACAAATTAAATACATTCATAAAGAGAGGAGCAAACGCACGTTGAGCGGAAAATGAATATATATTCCTTTTTTTAATAAAAATTTTAAATTCGACCCTCTCTTCCAACATATTTTTCATATAAAAAAAAAACGGTAACAATTCCCATACATAGAGAGTACAGGAGTAAAGAGAATACATAAAGAGTGAAGAGTGAAAAATATAAGGAATTATGTAGGTTCTATTTTAAAAAAATAGAAATGAAAATAAAAAAACTCATCATCATCATAATAAAACTATAACTTGTATATTATGTACGTGAATAATATATATGTAGGTTATTTTTTTTTTTTGGGGGACAGAAACCACCTCTGGCTCAGAGGAAGCAGAAGCTATGGCCAGTCTTTTTCCCCTCAAATTGGCATATGAGTGCTGTTTTTTTTTTTTTTAAAAAAAAATAATCATAGAAGGAAACAACTTGGGTGTCATTGTGTCATCAAGGCCCTACAAGCAGAAGCAGGAAATTCTTTTGAAATTATAATCTCAAATTGTAAAGCTTTTTTTTTATTTTAAAGAGACTCCAAATCATATATGTAAGTTGGCCCTCTTGGATTTTTGGTCCCTCATACTTAATGAAAATTTTTACCTTCCAAAAAAAAAAAACTGTACCTTTCTTAGGCAAGTCCGCAGGATAACTGGGTTGCTGATTGAAATAACTAACATTATTCTCTAGGCAAAGTTAGTTAGACATTCGGTTGCTAGATGGTTAGATGGTTATTATCTAATGTAGTAGGTTGTATGGTGAGTCATGGACCTGCAGATATTTTGTATAATCTGCAGATATTTTTCTTGTAAGCTATCACAGTATATATATTGGAATACAGCATATGGCACATTGAGTTTTGCCATTTTGTGAATCAAGTCTCTATTTTCTTTCTCTTCTAGTTTTCCTTTCTCTGCAACCTTTTTCTATTTCTCTCTCTCTGCACCTTCCACATGGTGCGGTGAGCGTGGAGTTTGAGAGAGTGAGGCACTGTTAAACAAGACTTGAGAAGAAGAAAGCTTGGTCTGTGTGACTTCATCATCAAGAAGCACACTGTTCAGTCTTGCAGAAAAGCAAGAGTTGAATCATCAATGGCAGAACCATTCGTAGAGATAACTAATTCGTTACAATCAACACTAGATCTAACAAAGATCACAGAAGTTCTGAACCAAATTGCATCAATTCAAGCGCAATTGACAAGAAGTTCAATCACCAATGCTGAGGATCGCAGTAACCCGTTCTATCTTCATCCTTCTGAAAATCCTGGTACTTCTATAACTAATGTTGTTCTAGATGGAAAGAATTATGGCACCTGGAGTAGAGCCATGCTCATTGCATTGAAATCGAAAAACAAATTGAGGTTTATAGATGGTAGTTTACCAAAACCTGCTAGTGATGATAGTTCCTTCAATGCTTGGCAGAGATGCAACACTTATGTGATTGCATGGATTAATCTCTCACTTAGTCCGAACATTTCTCAATCTGTAATTTGGAACAATGTAGCTAGTGATATGTGGACTGATCTGAAGCATAGGTACTACCATGGCGACGGATTCAGAGTTGTTGAGCTCTATGAGGAGCTATATTCGACTAGGCAAAGAGACATGGATGTTACAAGCTACTTCACTAAACTAAGATCGATTTGGGAAGAAATTGATGATTTCAGATCGATACCGAGCTGTTTGTGTGGAGCAAAATGCTTGTGTGGTTTAGGTGTCATCAGAGGATTCAGAACAGAAGATCAGGTTACAAGATTCTTGAGAGGTTTTAATGAACAACATGCTGGTGTCCATTCACAAATCATGTTAATGGAGCCACTCCCAAGCATCAATGCAGTCTTTTCCATGCTTACACAGCAAGAAAGACAATCTCAAAACCAAGACTTTACCTCAGATTTCAAGATTCTCGCGTTCTCTACAACTCCCTCAAACATTGCAGATTCTAGTAATGGCAAAGGGAGAGGGAAGGGTAGAGGAGGTAAGGGTGGGCGAGGAGGCAAAGGAAAGTCACAATGTACACATTGTGGAAAGTTGGGACATACCATAGATACATGCTACAAGAAGCATGGCCTTCCACCACATTGGAAGCAGAAGAGTGGTGGAGAATCTGCTGTAAATGTCATGGCCACAGCAGATCCTGAGGAGGATAGTGAAAATCTTAGGACTCAGTTGGAAGAATCTGAAGCTGTCAATGTTGGTTTTACTGCAAGTTAAAGAGAAGCCTTGTTAGCACTTCTCAACAAGAGTGAGGTAAAAAATATTCATAGCATCAACCAGATTGTGACATCACAAAGGTCACAGCCTCATCAAGGTAATCTGGTACACATCCTGCATTTTAAAACTAGTGTTAAAGCTTTGGCCATTTCAAAAGATAAGTGCGCATCTTGGGTAATTGACACTGGTGCTACAGACCATGTGTCATACTCCCTTGAAGATTTTCAAAATTATAAAACTATAGATCCAATAATTGTTAAGTTGCCTGATGGATCATACACAACTAGCAATGTTATTGGTACTATTGCCTTTTCAAACAAATTGCATCTTGTTAATGCACTATATATCCCATTTTTCAACTTTAAACTACTTTCAGTTTCCAAGCTCACAGCCTCTTTGCATTGCATCATGAGTTTTTCTGCAAATCTATGTGAGATACAAGACTGCAGCTCCAAGAGGATGATTGTCACAGCTGAGGTTGTTGATGGGCTTTATATACTGAAACCGAATTCTCCTTTCATTACCAAATCATGCATCATGTCATTACAAGGCATCACAAATAGAGATATATGGCATTATAGATTAGGCCACTTACCAATGCATAGTTTACATAGAATGTAGCAAAGTTATGATTTCATTTTCTGTAATAAAATTGTTTCTCCCTGTAATACTTGCCATTTGGCCAAGCAAAGGAGGTTACCATTTGTTGTTAGTAATAAAATTGCATCTTATTGTTTAGAACTAATCCATGTAGATATTTGGGGACCTCTTGCTCATCCATCCACCAATGGATGTAAGTATTTCTTGACCATTGTGGATGACAAATTAAGATATACATGGATTAAATTCATGAAAGCTAAATCAGAGGCTTCCAACCTTTTAAAATCCTTTGTCAACTTTGCAAAAACACAATTTTCAAGTATTGTCAAAAGAATAAGAACAGATAATGGTTCGGAATTCATTATGAAAGATTTTTATAATAGCACAAGCATTTTACATGAAAGAAGCTGTGTGGAATCCCCTCAACAAAATGGAATTGTTGAGAGGAAACACCAGCACATTCTTGCAGTAACTAGGGCTCTAATTTTTCAATCCAACATGCCTAAATGCTATTGGGATTATGCTGCTTCTCATGCAGTGTATATCATAAATAGAATTCCATCATTATTACTAAAGGATAGTTCCCCATATCAGTTGCTACATAACAGTTTACCATACATTTCTTCTTTAAAGGTTTTTGGTTGCTTAGCATTTGCAAGCACCTTGGCAGCTGGCAGGAGGAAATTAGATCCTAGAGCCAAGAAATGCATATTTCTAGGTTTCATGGAAGGAACAAAAGGGTTCATTCTACTTGACATATTAACTAAGCAGATTTTCTTGTCTAGGGATGTTAAATTCTATGAGTTTACATTCCCTTTTCAACAATCTGCAGAAGTGCAAAATAAACAAAGCTTACCAAAACTTGATTTACAAAATCCAAATGTTTTTGATGATTTTGATAATATATATTCATCATCCTTACAGCATACACATACTTCTCAAAATGATGCCTTTGAAAATGTCTCAAACAATTCTGCAGAATCATCATATGCTACAAATTGTGAAAACAATAATTTTGTCTTAGATACATCTCCCACATCACATTCTGCATATTCTACATCATACATCCCCGATTTAGAACCTGTACAGCCTATCTCTCTTAGAAGATCTACTAGGGAAAGGAGGAGACCAGGTTACTTAAATGACTTTCAGTGTATGAATCTCACCTCATCCACAAGTGCCAAGTATCCCATCTCACAATTTATTTCCTATAGTGCACTATCAACATCCCAGAAAGCCTTCTCCCTAGCTATCTCCACTAAAAAAGAGCCAAGATGCTATGAAGAAGCAATAACTCAATCTTGTTGGCAATATGCTATCAAAGCTGAACTCGATGCCTTAGAGCATCTCCAAACTTGGCAGCTTACAGATCTCCCACCTGGGAAGAAGGCTATAGGCTGTAAATGGGTATTCAAGGTGAAACACAATCCGGATGGAAGTGTTGAAAGGCATAAAGCGAGATTAGTTGCGAAAGGATTCACACAGGTTCCAGGAGTTGATTATTTGAATACCTTCAGTCCAGTGCTAAAATTGAGCACACTTCGAATTGTTCTAGCTATTGCTGCAGCAAAGAGTTGGTTCTTGAAGTAGATTGATGTCAATACTGCTTTTCTTCATGGAGACTTAGATGAGGAGGTCTACATGAAGGCTCCACTTGGCTCGGCAGCTCCTCCCAATACTATTTGCAAGTTGAGGAAGTCCTTGTATGGCCTCAAGCAAGCAAGTCGTCAATGGAACAATAAACTCAAATCTGTCCTTTTTGAGGATGGTTACTCTCAATCTCAATCGGATCACAGCTTATTCACTAAGTCCCAAGCAAGTGGATTCACAGCGCTGCTAGTTTATGTTGATGATGTGATGCTGGTAGGAAATGATCTGAGTGAGATTAATTCCATCAAAGCTCTTTTAGATGTCAAATTCAAAATTAAGGACATTGGTGATCTAAAATTTTTCCTTGGTATGGAGGTTGCAACGAGTAGCAAGGGTATAACATTGTACCAAAGGAAGTATGCTCTTGACATGTTGAAAGAGGCATGGTTTGAAGATTGCAGGCCCATTAACACACCGATGGATTATAGTGCCAAATTGACAAGGGATGGGGGTGATTTCCTACCTAACAACAGTGAGTATCGAAAGCTCATTGGCAAATTGTTGTATCTGGCAAACACAAGACCTGACATCAGTTTTGCTATTGGAAAACTTAGCCAATTTTTAGAGAAACCAACCTCTTTACATTTGAAGGCAGCTCATCAAATTCTAAGGTATATCAAGTCTGCACCAGCCATGGGATTATTCTTTCCTGCTAAGAGTGATTTGCGAGTTACAGGATTTAGTGACTCAGATTGGGCAACGTGTCCATACTCCAAAAGATCCATCACTGCCTATTGCTTCTACATTGGCAACTCCATAGTGTCCTGGAAAAGCAAGAAGCAGACTACAGTGGCCTCTTCCTCAGCAGAAGCAGAGTATCGAGCGTTAGCCTCTGCAACTAGGGAAGCTATTTGGATCAAGAAGATACTCATGGACTTGCAGATTAATTACTCAGAAGCCATCAACCTGTATTGTGATAGCCAAGCTGCGATTCACATAGCAACTAACTCAGTATTTCATGAACGGACAAAACACATTGAGGTGGATTGTCATGTTGTGAGAGACAAGCTACTAGAAAGAATGATTCATCTAATGCCCATATCAACACATGAGCAGATAGCAGACTTACTAACTAAGCCATTAGCACCATGACATTTTCTTTTCTGTTTGGCAAGTTGGGACTCCAAGATATTTACACTCCCAACTTGAGGGAAGGTGTTACTTGACATGTGAGTTGCTGATTGAAGTAACTAACATTATTCCCTAGGCAAAGTTAGTTAGACATCCAGTTGCTAGGTGGTTAGATGGTTATTATCTAGTGTAGTAAGTTGTATGATGAGTCATGGACCTGCAGATATTTTATATAATCTGCAGATATTTTTCTTGTAAGCTATCACAGTATATACATTGGAATACAGCATATGGCACATTGAGTTTTGCCATTTTGTGAATCAAGTTTTTGTCTTCTTTCTCTTCTAGTTTTTCTTTCTCTGCAACCTCTTTCTATTTCTCTTTCTCTGCACGTTCCACAGAGTGGTAGCTTCACGTCCAAAAAAAAAGAAACTGGGTGGTAGCTAATTTTAATATTTGAATACCAAAAAATAAAAGCTAATTTTAATATTTTATCTTTAGCGCAATTAACATAATTTATTTACAAATAAATTTATTGAGGAGTAGTTTATGATTAGTACACTTTATTTCTTTTTAATTATTTAGCAGTTAATAATCAGCATATTATTATTGAAGACTGATGTAAAAGAAAATGTCTAAAAATACCAGCAAAATATTTTTTTCCCAAATTTTTATATACCAAAAAAAGCAGGACAAAAGAGATTGCAAAGTCAAACCATAAAATAAACTGTTGGTTAATAATGTTCCTTCCAGAAGAAACCGCTGTTTCATCTTTTTCAATCGGCTATTCAAGACACCATATTTAATTAATTTATCTTACGTATGGCAAAATTAATAAATCATTGTTGTAATTTATTTTAGGCGGATATCCTACAACTAAAATTTTAAAATTATTTTTATATGGAAATTTTTTATTTTAATTATTGAATAGTAAATTAAAATATTAAATTTTAGTATTGGGATAAAAATGTTACATTTTTAAAAGCATTACTATATTCTTTTAAAATGTGCTTTAAAAGACTAAATTTTTATAAAAATATGATTTTTGAATCTTGAGTAAGTGGTTCTCTTTATTTTATATGACCAATATTAGTTACCCACGCATTAAAAAAAAAAAAGAAAAAACTTTCGAGAAAGTAATATAAGTTAATATTCTAATCTGACCAAAAAAATATATATTCTAATAATCACACCAACTACACGAATACACTAGTAATTAGTAAACGTAAACAGAGGACAGAGTTGAGTTCATGCGCCCAATTCAAATCCTTTCTTTTGAAAAAAGCAACTAAGCATGATTAACAAGTCCTTAAGTGGAATTTGACATCAAATAATTATGAAATTAAGAAACTTAATTAGTTCAACGGTTGTGAATTGTGGCCTGGGGAAGTGGATTAATCATTATTTAACCTAATTTGAACCAACATGTGTATACCCTCACACCTTACCAGCCACATCCAATGTACATGATCTGATCATCACTTACATATATAAATACGGTAATACTTGTACCATTATATATATTATACATATCATCTAGTAATACAGAAAAATATAAATATTAGCATAAAAATAAAAATTGTTCTATGCTAATATTTATATTTTTCCGTGTTGCTAATATATATATATATATATATATATATATATATATATATATATTCTCAACTTTTTAAATTTATTTTATATATATAACTAATTATATATTATTACATCAACAAAAATAATTAATTTTTAAATTTATTATTTTTAAATTTATATAATTAAAAAAAACTTATTTAATGACTATATAATTCTTTATATTATGAGTGTATCAAAATAAAACACTAAAATTAATGAATAATATATTTGAACGTTGGAGTTTAACAAATGAGCATGTGATGTAATGATGTAAGATAGTTAAAGCCATTGTGATGCAAGATCTGTTATCTCAATGGGACAAATTTTAGGGGCCTTAAAAACCCAAGCAACCTTGTTATTATTGTTATTCAGGCCCCATGTTGTAAGCTCAATTTCAGGTGCTACCCCCTACCCGACCATAATCAAGACCAGAGCAACAATCTCACCACCTCCACATCCAAATCATAGCTGTTGAGTATAGAAAAAGATGAAACAACAGTAAAACATTAAGGAATTGACACTCTAATTGTCAATTTTAGCTAATGTATGTTGCCAAATAAGTCCAGAAACAACATTTTTTTCCCGATCCTTTTATTTCTGATATTTTACCCTAAATTTTCGGAAGTTTCTTTTAATTAAATTTTAAATGTTCTTATTCTTAAGAGTTTCTCAATTCTCATGAATTGATAAATGTTAATTACAATGTTGGCTTAGGGTCTCAAAGATTTTTACGTACAGCTATGATAGAAGAGATAGGCTGGGATTATAGCCGTTGTAACGGTTAGTTTCTTGTGGTTGTCATTTGAATAGTTGGCAAGCTGTTAGTTTCTTTCTTCCTAGCTCTGCATCTCTCAGTGTCGGGATTTGAATCCCGCCTTGAGCATACAGCAATTCAGTGATTAGCGATAAATCTTTAAATGGAGTTCAGATCTGTGATGAATTAGTCCAAAATTTTTTAAAAAAACTTTGCATCTCTCTGTTCTTGATTCATCACTATCACTATCATAATAAATTAATAATAGCCAAGGAACCTTTGCAGAAACACTGGATGGACCATACTTAAGCATATATCTCAGTGATAATCGCTTAATCTGATCTTCTTGGAAAGTATGCATGCGTTTGAGAACATAAATTATTTTATTCAAATACCAATCAACCAAAGATACACCTTAACTTAACAAAACACAGAGCAGAGGAAACGACAAAAACACAAACAAAAAAAACAAAGGAGGTGGTTCATGTCTTCATGATCACAAGACCCCACCACTTGAAATTAATTGTTCTACCATATAGCCTC
>JASCZI010121023.1:0-11384 GCA_036250425.1 Stylosanthes scabra | reverse complement strand
TATATATATATATATATATATATATATATATATATATATATATATATATATATATATATATATGTCAAGATCCTTACATACTACTATACTACTTCATACACACTATAATTCAAATTTATTTTAGTTTAAAAGAAGAAAGAAAAACATAACAATAAATCTCATAATTTAGTAATGCATGACATAAACATTGTACTCAACGGTAGCATCACCGGTTTTAAGATCAAACCAGTGAGTTCTTAATTCGGCATACCCTGTCGCGAATCTAAACAATCCACTTCCACCAATTACCGGCATCTCCCTTACCTTGTTGAACACAGGATTCCTCCCCAAGAGGGTGATGGAACTTCCATTGTACTTTCCATCAATGAAAGCAAAGTTCATAGCCATAAGAAGGTCAACCTCAGTTTGACAAGCAGAGGCATAGAACCCTTGAGCCCTTCCAACAAGCTTGGAGGTCAGTTCAGGAGCAAGGGTCAAAGGGTTGTCGATCATGGCGACAAATCCAAATGCAGAGGTGGTGTTGATCTTGTTCATGGGTGGTGGAACAACTTGAACTGAAGTTGGGGTTTTGCCACCTACGATGTCATGCCAATAGAATTTGAAGTGTGAGACTTTCTGTTTTCTGTTTAGGCCGAGGAGGCTCCGGTCGATGGGGCGGACGAAGTCGGTGGCTCCGGTGAGGGTGAGGAGAGTGGTGATGATGAAGAATGAGAAGAAATGTGTGGTGGTCATGGTTTTGTTGTTGTGGTGGAGAATGATGAAAACTACTAAGTGCTCTAATGGCTCCACTAAAAAAAAAAAAACTTGTTTGAGTTGTTGAATGAAGGAAGGAACAAAAGGTGTGTGTAAAGCTTTTTATAAAGGGGAATTTTGTGGTGTAGACTTGCATTTAATCATAAAGGTACATTCAATTCACAATAAAAAAAAATTTGGTGACTAATTCACACTAAAATAATAATAATAATAATAAAAATAATAAATTTAATTTTATATACTGATAGTGTAAAATATTTTACATAATTATACGATCGTATCCGTTCGTTTTGATAACTAATCATGAATCAATGGAAAATAAGTTATTTTTGCTAATATAAAGTTACGTTAACGGTGTATTAAAATTAAATTCATTAAAAAATAAATAGGAAGCCACTTTTCTTTTTAAAAGAAATTTGGGTGTAATTTTGAGATAATGGTTTAGTTAGATAATTTTTAATTTTAACGTACGATTAATGTAAAATAATTTTATATATATATTTAATTATGTGATGCTACAATTTAAAATAAATAGATGGTTGTGTAACATTTTACATTATTAATATATCAAAATTAAATTATAATTTTTATTCTAATTTCTAATAAAGTTGTAAAGGAAGCATCTCTTAAATAGATATACGATCTCATTCTAATTATTTTCTTTGTCAAAATATCAAATGATAAAAAAATAGTAACTTCACACTACCTATCATTGTTTATATATTATTATTATTATTATTATTATTATTATTGCTCTTGTAAAAATATGTAAATTATGAATAAAAAAGCGTTTTTTTCAACAATATTGGTGAGATGCAATTTCTTAGAATGAAGGCAGAAAAGGTGTGTGTAAAGCTTTTTATAAAGTGGAATTTTGTGGTGTAGACATACATATGATACATTTAATAATAAAGGTACATTCAATTCACACTTAAAAAAAAAAAAACCCTTATGAAGCCTTTTCTTTTAACAAATTTTTTTTTGGCAATTTTGAGTTAATGGTTTAGTTAGATAATTTTTAATTTTCATGTTTCGTAAATATAAAATATAGTTTTATACGTATATTTAATTATATAATGTTACAATTCTTTTTACTTTGATTGTGTAAATAATCTTAAAAAATAATATAATTAGATAATTGTGTAATATTTTATATTATTAATATATTAAAATTAAATTATAATTTTGAATCCAAATAATTGCTAATAAAGTTGTAAAGGAAGCATCTCTTAAATAGATATATGATCTCATTCTAATTTTCTTTGTCAAAATATCAAATGATAAAAAAATAGTATCTTCACACTACCTATCATTATTTATATATTATTATTATTGCTTTTGTAAAAATATGTAAATTAGGAATAAAAAAGAATTTTTTCAACGATATTGGTGAGAATGTGAGATGCAATTTCTTAGAGAATTAAATCAAAGAAAAATCTCTTTTGAGAATAAATTGGAAGGGGGAAGAAGTATAGCTATTATTAGCTAGGAATGATGGGGACCCCAAACCCAAGTTAGTGGGGTTTGGTTGGTGTGAGGGTGGCATTATTAGTTGACGAGTGAAAAATGGGTAATAACCACTTTTTTTTTTTTTTCCATTCTTTAATTTGGAAGATGGACTTGTTGAAGCATAAAAAGAAAACAATTTCCTAGCATTTATGGCTCTAATGTCTCATGAAGTCATCATTAGAAACCGACACAAGAAGTTGCTTTTTTCTCATGTCATTGTTGATTTTTTTCGATCGGATGAATAATTAATTTATTACTAATTTAAATTTTATTTATGAATATTTTTTCTATCAAAATATATTAAGAGAAGTTCCAACTCAAAATCATTAATAAAAAAATAAATTATTCGTATATAAAATGAAATTCAAATTCAACACTTATTTAAAGAATAAATTAATGACAACACCAATCGAAATTATTATTGTTGAATTGTTATATGGAGGGAAATTAGCAAAGCGTGCCTGCCTCCTCCTCATAATAATTCTATTTTATATATAATTAATATTGATATATATATAAAATATATAAATACATCTTAATTAATTATTTTTTTAAGTATTTTATGTGTATATCTAATAAAATCGTTTTATATACAGTAAAGGGATTGTTTATATTTAAAAGAGAAATTTAAAAGTGAGTGAGAAAAAAATACAAAAAGACTAAAGATGATGTACCATTTTCAAGCGTAGAACTGTCGTCCGCGTGCATTAAGAATTGAAAACAAAGATTTGTCATTACATAAAGTATTATAATTAATTACATACATACACCTATTATAATATTCATTAATTTAAGTCAGGTATATATTATAAAATATAAAAGTAAGAGTAAATATTTAAATTGGTATTCAAAATTTTAGATTGGAGGTTTCAGTTTTCAATAAATTTTTAATATTTTATCAAGTGGATCAGTTCTTCTACCATTTTAAAGGTGAGTAATTGTATTATAATAATACTTATGATCTAATTATTTTATAATTAAAAAATGATTTATCCTATAGCATATTTTTAGAAAAAAGTTTAGTTTGTTTGATGAGAGTAATTATCAAAACTTTTAAAATGTTTTCGGACATGCCTGATATAAATTGCAAATATTTTTTGTAAGGAGCTTTATGAGTTTGAGTAATACACAATAAAGAATCTGACAAGAGTAATCGCCAAGTCTTACCAAAATGATGATATTGCAATAGATTCGGAATAAAAGAAACATTTAGGAGTATTTGGAATAAACAAAATTGAGAAATAAGTTAATTTAAATTGATTTCATTTGGTAATTAAATATTATATTTTTTTGTGAATAATTAAATATTATATCTGAAATAATATATAAAGTGATCTAAAACTTTTCTTTTTGGTTGTGAAAGTGACCTAAATTGGTTTCTTTTTGGACACTACATCTAAATTGCTTAGCAAAATTAAAGATCTATCTATCTATAACCTGTTCATTTTTTGGGGGTCTTGGTATGGGCCTGAGATTCCAAGCCCATATACGTTAAAGGAACAGGAATGCAATGCAACTTGAAAATTAGGCCCAAGCGCGTCCAAAAAAAATAGGCCCAAGGAAATTGTATTAATTTTAATTTTCATTTATGGGACAGTGGCTATGAGATGTACTTCAAAGCTTAAAGAGTCGGGTTTGAGACCATCATATATAGTGCATAAAACCATCATTTAAATAGTAATCTTCTATGCTTTGCAAAACTTGACAGTGGATATATTGGGTGCATGAATCTATAGAGTGTGTATTTTCGATAATACTTGCCCAAAAAAATAGCTTAACAATAATATTTTAGGTTATTATTTAATCAAATTGAGTTAATCTAATAGTTAGCACACTAGTGTATTTGAACAATCACGATAAATGGTGTTGTAAACAATTCTCGATGCACCTTTACTTGGATAAGTTGTCATTTGGCCTTATACATGTGATGATTATTCAAATATGCACGATACAATTTCTAAAGCACACACAAAAATTAAACCATAACATATATAGCTTCATTTACACGTAGTGTGCATAAGATTAAATTAAAATGGAATGCTATTAACAATTAATAATAAGACTATTCATCTTCTTACTGAAAACTTATATATGTCTCTGATCACTCGTGACCTCATATACATAGCGACATTAATGTAAAAAAAAAATTGTTCATCTTTGAAAGATAAAAGCCAGCTTCCCTAGTTCTAGCTATATAAAATAAATTTTATGAATTCGTTGTAATTTCTTTTTTAAAATTCTGAATATTAAAAAATATGAAAATTTGGGAAGTTCACTTGTATAAGACTTATTAGTTTATATTAATTAGTTTATGTGTTATTTTATTATTTTAGTGTTTGGCGAGTGAACTTATTATGTGTGAAAATATATGGATGGATGAATGGATATGTATACATGTATTTATTCTATAAAATTTTGAATGATGTTTTTTTATTATTATCTTAAGATTTTTTTAATATCTTATATTTTGGAGAGTGACAACTGGCAATGAATGAGTAAATATAAGAGTAAAAACAAATTTTATTTTTGGGACTTAAGAAACAAATCTTTTTTTTAAAAAAAGATAAAATTGACTACTAAAATAAAAATAGATTTTCTAGTTGGACTCTTGTTTTTTTGTTTTATTTTATTTTTTCCCTTCTTGGCCGGCTTCTTTAAAATCAAAACGCACAATAATAGTCACAAAAAAAAAAAAAAAAACGCACAATAATGACGAGATAAATGATGAGGGAAGATCAGATGCAGAGAATAGATATGGTAATTCTGTTATAATAATTGCCAAATCTGAAACATATGTACTATGACAGATTCTATTATATGAGATTTAGTTATCTACTATACTTAATGATTAGGTTAGTTTTTCCTCATATATATAGTAATGTATATATACATATAAGCCACAAAAAAGAATTGGATATAGTAGTATTAGTTAAAAAATAAGATAAAAAAGAAAAAAAACTAATCACCTAAAATTTTTCTTTTATTTTTAATGAGTTGGCTGAAATGATTTCATTATTTTAGTCTTCTTAATTGTTTTATTTGACCTCTTTTCATAATAACTGGCTAGAGGCTAGTATATTAACAGTTGAATGCTGTATAATACTAATAAGGGTGTAATTATTATAAGAATAATGTTAGAAAATCAATGTTATTGTTAGGGAGTCATTAAAGAGTTAATAATTTAAGTTATTATTCAAAATGCATGAGTTATCATTCGTAACTCATATATTAATAATTAAGTTATTATTCAAAATTTATATGAATTATCATTCGTAATATAAATTGATTTCTTATTGGTCATAATGCGTTCATTCCCTATTTTTTTCTATTATAAATATTACATACTTTAAATTATAAAGTTAATTTAGATATAATAACTCTTACGTAGAAGTGTAGAACATCATATAAGGAAACCAAAAAAAAAACTTTATTTTATTTTATTTTTATATTCTTGATTATATATTGACCCTAAAAGAACACACAAGAGCAACTTTATTTTATTTCCAATCAACCATCATAGTTAACAAGTAACAACACGTATACAAAGCAAGAACACATGAACAAAAGATGCATGAATCACATCCAATGATGATAAACATAAACATCGTACTGAACAAGAGTATCCCCAGAAGCCGCATCATAATTCAAAGTCTTCAATTGAGCATAGCCTTTTGCAAACCTAAAAACCCCACTTCCACCAACAATAGGAATCTCCCTCTCTTGATTGAAAGCAACGTTCCTTCCCACAATATCAATGGTGCTTCCATTGTACCTCCCTTCATAGAATACAAAGGTTTCAGCCATTAAGAGAACAAGCTCGGTTTCGGAAACCGCCACGTAGAAGCCCTGAGCTCTTCCAATAACCTTGGAGGTTAAATTTGGACCTATGGTTAAAGCGTTGTCTATAACCCTAATCAAGCCGAAGGCGGAGGTTGTGTTGAACTTCGGGATTGGTTGAATTATTGGGATTGAAGTTGCGTTTGGTCCTCCAACGATGTCTTGCCAGTAGAATCGGAAGTGGGACAGGTTTTGTTCTTTGTCATGGCCGAGTAATTTTCGATCGATAGGGTTTTCGAATATAGATTCGGCTTCTGTAGTAGCCGAAGAAGTGAACGTGTAGGAAGAGAGGAGAAGAAAGAAGAAGAGAATGAGGTTTTTTTGAGTAGTCATATTTTTTTTCTTTTTAGATTATTGTATAATTCTATTGACTTGATATAGTAGGAGTATAGGGGGAGGAAAGTGTGGGAGCTGAGGAGAAGGAGCAAAAGAGGAAGAATTTATAAGCAATGGAGTTAGGAGTGAGTTTAGGTTATGAAGTGAGTAGATGAGTTTATGAGTAAGAATTTGACCTAATTAATAATAAGTTCGAGTATGTATGTATATTTTAAATTATTGCATTTATAGTTATGTATATGATCTCACATATTAATGTGCTATGTATTAATATATCATGTTATGGAGGATATTCTGTCTATAGCTATGGCATTGTTTGTTGTTGCATGATTAAAAAATATTTGTGATTGTGACTCAAAAATTAATTTATGGCATATGTGTAACATTATAATTGCGGGGTAATATGGTTGTGGAGGGGTATATGTTAATCATTGCAATATTATGTTATGACGACACAACATGTTCAATTGTATAATTAATACACATTGATTAAATAATTAATCATGTATTAAACTTATTATTATTATTGTTATATTTATAAAAAGTAACTAATTTTAAAACTTATTATTATAAAAATTATGTGAATATATGATTCTAATTGAACGAATATATAAAATTCTGGTACGAGCAAAAGTTAAAAAATGAATTCATTATTAAAATTCATCTTAATTATTATGTGCCTACAGAATTCTTGTATGAGGTTGTAGTAGTCTGAGTTATTATTTTGGTCAGAAGTCAAATGAATACTTAGCTCTTTAATTTATTAGGATTGAGAGTGCCGTTTATGTATTTTAGTAATTTTCCTTTTAATACGGACACACGACGACACGACACGCGACACGTCAATACACCAATTTTAATTTTTCGTATGATAAGGGGACGCGGCATATATATAATATTTTTAAAGTATTTTATTTATATTAAAATTTAAATTATTATTTTAAAATATTTTTAATGTCTTTTTTAATTATATAAAATATTTAAGATAATTTTTAGTTTTAAGAAATAGTAATATATACTACTTTTAAATTCATTTTTAAAAGAATTAATCTTGGTGTACACCTCCAACCAAGTCCTAAACAAACAGATTTTTACTACTAGAACTAACAAATTTTTTAAAGCAAACGAATATGTTTTTAACCTGTTCGTGTCAACTATAAAATATGTTCGTTGTATATATAGATTTCTGTTCGTGCACGAACAGAATTTTACTACTAGAACGAACAGATTTTTAAAAGCAAACGAACATGTTTTAAAATCTGTTCATGTTAACTATGAAAATATGTTCGTTATATATATAAAAATCTGTTCGTTTGAGACTTGGTTGGAGGTGTATACCAAAAAGAGGTGTACATGTAGCATTACCGTTTTTAAAATATAAGTTAAGAATAAAGTTGGACACGCGGACACGTGATGATATTTTAAAGTGTCGGGTATGTCGGAAGAAGTATTTTTTTGTTTTTTAAGGACACGGATGAGACACGGAAGACACACATATCGGACGAATGTCGGTGAATATCGTGTCCAAAACGTGTCCGATACATAAACATGTCAATTCAACGAAGTATCCGTGCTTCGTACCTTTTCATAGACTAACTTAAATTGTCGTATTATGACCCATATAAATACGGTGATATACTCTAAAATAGCAGGAGTGAGACATAATTTTTTGTTAAATAAAAAAATAATATAATGCGCATTAGAAGATTGTCCGATGATTTTTCACTCTTTATAGATGAAATGCTTCTACTAAGTTTATGTTTTATATTTCATGTTTTTTATGCTTCTATTTTTTTTGTTGATAATTTTTTTTTATTGAATTTGAGATTTTATTTTGATTTGCTATTTTTCTATGCTTCTATTTTTTATTGATAATTTCTTTGTATTAATGACTGTTACTACATTATTATTTTTTGGTTTTTTGTTCTGGTTTGCTGCTTATAATATATTAAAGTTGTAAAAATCGAATCGATTATTGAACTGACAGAATGATTGGTTCAATGATTTAAGGATTCGATCGAAATCGAACCTTAATTGAACTATTTTATTTAAATATATATAATAAAATAATTAAAAATATAATATTATTATTTTTATCTTAAAAAAAACCAATTTTTCAGTTAAAAAATCGATCCAATTTAACTGATTCATCAGTTTATTGATCAATTTTTAGCTAATGGATTTTTGCACCTGATCTAGATCAATCATATAACTGATTCCCTTTTTAATCAAACCGATAAATTCAATCCAATTCCCAGAACATTTTATAATATATAATGCTCATTAGTAACAACCAAAATTTTTTGGACATGTAAATTTTTTAACCAATTTTTTATTGGTTAAAAAATTTAGTTGCTATTAGTAACAAATTTAATTTAGTTGCTGGTCGGTATTATTAGCAATCGACTTGGTGGACCGTTAAACTTGATCATTATTCCGAAAACAATTAAAATAAGTTTGGATTGAACCGTTTTGTAGAATTTTACAAGTTTGGAAACCATATTCAAATTTGTGAGCCTGAAATTAATGATGATAAGTTTAACTAAAATAAATTAAGTAATAAATAATGATAAAACCTAATGTCGTATATGTTGTAAAACGTCATCAGATCACATTCATCAAGTTAATAATTACATATAAATAAAATTTCAAGTTTTGACCAACTAGTATACTATATTTTGTTTTTAGAATTGAAAGTTGAAAGTTGAAACCATTCAATTTCAAGTCGATGATTACCTCACAAATAAAGTATTAAAGTATATAGTGTCTTTATTTTTGTTTTGTTTGTTTGTTTTTCTCTGTGCCTACGGTTTTGTTTTTCTTCCCATCACACATGAGCAGAATATTTTTTTATTATATTTGTGACTCGCAGTTATTGTATTGTGAATGAATATTATGGTAAGTTGTGGTGTGATTTTATATACATAACTTGATAATCAATATGATGCAATCAATTTGCTTGTATAGAGATGAGTGTAAATAATTGAAGTAGAAGTGTTTTATGGGAGAAGTAATTTGAATATTTCTTTTTTAATTACTTCTTTTTTTCCTTTTTTTTTATAAAAAAAAGAAAGAAAATTTACTCTGATGAATTGAAGAAATAAAAAAGATAAACTAATAAATATAAGGAGATAATCATAAAACTATAATAACTTAAAATACAAAAGTTAATATAAATTTTAGTCCATAAAACTACATTAATTATATTCTGTTATAATTAGAATAATTTAGACAATAGTAATAATCATTTGTAGCAATTATTTTAAAGCTATCATATTAATACCATTATTAAAACTAAAATACTACTATTTTTATGACATTTAGCAATAATTTTAAACCGTCAATTAAAAACAATCCTCACTAAATTGCGGTAGTTATTGTTTGGTATGAATTTTTTGCCTACAAATAAATTATCAGTGTGTGTTAAAGTAGTTTTAAACGAACCTTACATAAGATACCAAAAAAAAAACGAACCTTACATAGAATAATGTGAAAGATATCTTGTCTTTTGCTATTAAATATAGAGATTATGATTAACACAACTTATTAGTTCCTTATTTCTTAAGACATTTAATTCAACTTATGCTATTTTTTTTTTTTGGAAACATGGATGGAAGCTTTACATACATGTGTTGTAAGTATATAACCCACGGTGGTTTTGCCCAGATCACTCAAATTCACGTTACAATACTATTATTTCTATTACTCTCAAACTCACCATTAACTCATAATATGAAAGACAGAATTTCTCTAATAACTCATCAACTTCTATTCATGAACTCATAAGAATTACAAGAGGAGAGATAAGATTAATACATGCATCTAAAGCCTTTATATAGGCATACATTGGCGGTAAGTTACATAGCTAATTCAACTTGATTATTGGCTGTCCATGCCAAATTGTAGTGGCGGTGGCTTGCATGAATATTGTAGAGCAACTATATAATTTTGACTAAGCAATTTGACAACTATGATCAGTAGCTTTTTAATTTCAATTTGTATTCAACTTCTTAATCTTCTATTATGTTCCAACAACTTGCATAGTTTCTTGAACGTGTTATCTTCATGATTCTTCTTTCAATTTCATCATTCTTCTAATATGCAACTTGATTTAATATTACCAAGATGTGTGTATATATAACATTGGAAAAAGAAGGTATATTTCACTTCAAACTTACTTGGATATTTTTCATCATCTGATCTTAATTATTAGTATGTGCCGCCCTAAAGAATTTTCTTGGAGTATGTCTTGTGATTCGAAGACTGAGGCCATCTTTCTTTCTTTATTTATTATTTTTTGTGTGTACATAATCTCCATCTTACTGGAAATTTAATAATTAATTTTTTAAATAATGTAGAGATAAAATTGATGATCTCTTAAATAAGTAAATTTTATTCTCATTCTCTAAAGAGAATTAGATAATCGAATTTAGAAAAAATGGTTAAGAAATATATTTACTCGTCCATATGTATGTACTTATTTGTGTTGGTTTGAAACATCTTTCTTTAAATTCATACATTTTTATCGTTTTCTCTAGCATTTGCCTCGTCACCAAAAAAAAATTGAGACGCAGTTCTTTCTCTCTCTATATATTTTTTAATTCTTTTTGAATTTATGGCCACTTATTTTTTCTTTGGGACCAATTCAATATCAATATGGTCATTTTTGGTCATTGGCGGAGCTTTGACGGGACAATGGGGCCATGGCGCCCCAAAATTTTTATAAAAAAATTAATACTAAAAAATATAGTTTTGTAAGTATTCAATTAAAAAGCCTTTTTTTAGGAAAAAAAAAAGAGCTCTGTTCGAACCTAATTTCTTTCTTCTTTTCACTTGATTTTAATAATAAAATATAAGTCTTGCCACACCTACTTCCATAATAATAATTAACGATATATATATATATATATATATATATATATATATATATATATATATATATATATATA
>JASCZI010121022.1:61310-73981 GCA_036250425.1 Stylosanthes scabra | reverse complement strand
TACATTCAATTCATCATCTCTAATGCAAAGAACAAATGTGAAAGATCATTCTTGAACTAGCTTATGACACCAAGATCAATGCAAAACCAGATTTCATGTCACTTATATAATCAAATTTCAATCTTGACAATTCATAAACCATCTAATAATATGTTTAATCTCATGAACCGGTATAGAAATCAAACCAAAAGTAAGAACCAATTATATATCTCAGTTAAACTTGATCCTTGAATTGATGAATAAGAAGAATCCTTTGAATAATGGTAGAAACATGCAGATTTGAATATATTATTGGATTAATCCATTGGCTTGATAGAATAGAGCTCCTCCTCCTTAATCTTCAACTGAGTTTAGCCACTCATGATGATGAATGACTTCAAGAATGGTATGAAGATGGTTCTTGAATGCATGAACATTCAAAGAACTTCCAAGGAAAGTAAGAAAGATAGAATCTTGAGAGAAAAGAAAGATAGAACTGAATATACTTCTCTATACTAATTGAAAATCAAAGTACAAAAGATGATGGAAAACTTTAATTTACACTAAATTCCCAATGAGAGAATCTAGCCTATGAAAATGAAAATCTATGTGTAATAATGTGCTAATCTATGAATTATCTAATGCTAATGAATGAGTGATTCCTCTAACTTGAAGTTTTCCATCTATTTATAGATTTACATAGGGGAGAAATGAAATACAAATGCATTGGAAATGAAATTACAAATTCTGCATGAAACAGAGTGATCCACACCTAGACTTTGGCTTTGGCGCCTAGGCATGGGTCTCTGCTTGAAAACTTGATCCTGGGTGCCTAGGCGTGGGTGCTGGCGCCTAGGCGTTTTGTTGATGTGCTTGGTTGCTTGAAAATGAGATGTCCCACGCCTAGACTTTGGCTCTAGCGCCTAGGCGTGAGTTCTGAATGTTGAATGGATGCCTAGGCGTTGGTGCTGGTGCCTGGGCATGAGCTTGGGAGATGCTTGGCCACGCCTAGACTTTGAAGTCCACGCCTAGGCGTTGGCTTGGGTGATCTTGGAGGCTGGCTTTGTCTTGGCCATGCCTAAGCGTTGGTTTCCACGCCTAGGCGTGGGCTGTCATGGCTCTGGCTATGGACGCCTAGGCGCCGAGTTCCACGCCCAAGCGTGGGGCTCAGGTTAGAATTGCTCCAAAACTCCGTTTCTTGCTCCGCAAGCTTATTTTATCCATTTTTCCTATAAATTAACAATAAAATACTCAAAGTACCTATATTTTCTCATAATTAAACATTTAGTAACATATGCTAACATATTTACTAATTTTATATGATTTTAAGTTAATTATATAAGGAAAACAACATGAATTAGAAGAATATATCTACAATGATGCTCATGTATCAGCTACCCCTCGTGAGAGACACTGTCTTCTACCTCGATCGTTGTCGTCATGAAGTTGGTGCCGTCTCTACTGTTCTTCTTTGGCCTCGTATCTGGTTACTGCTCCTTGGCTATGCTGCCTCTGCATCTGTTCTGTCTTCTTCGGCGCTCTTCCGCGACTCCTCTGCATCTTCTCTAGCATTTCATTGTCTGATTTTTGTTACTGCTTCACAATTTTCCCCAAATACATTTGGTCTTTTTTTTTCAATTTTACATATTAATTTGGTTTTATGCATCTGATGTAAATTAATAAATTGTGAATTTGCAAAATTGTATGAACAGTTGAGTATGTACTCTTTCATAGATCTAGACATGTTAATTTTTTCAAAAATATTGCTGCAATCGATTAAGTTAGAAAATTGATTAGGTATTGTACTGTTTCTTTTTCTAGTAGCTTTATTTTACCATTTTCAATTCATCTAATTTTTTCATTTTTTATTTTTTATTTTACAGACATTTTCCCTTTTTAAAAAAAAATGAAATTTTTCAAATTTTTCTTATGCAAATTTAATTTTGATTGGATACTCGATTATCTGATCCGATCCAACCCGAAGTTAATCGGTTTGGTTTGATTCGAGTACAGTGACAAAAATTATAAAATCTGAACCAACCCGAACCAATTAATTTTAATTGGGTCAGGTTCTTATTTTACCCCAAATCCGACCCAATCCGACCCGTGAACACCCCTACTCAAATCACTACGACTACTACTATAACTAGTACACCCTCCACACTCTTACAATAGAAGAACTCTAAAATACAAGAAGGAATTTAAAGTTATGCAATGTGTATTGACTTGGTGTATTTAAAACTCTTAACTTAAGCCTCTATTTAAAGCATAAAGGCTCATCTACACTTCTTACATCAAGCGATGTGAGATTTCTTATACACATTATTTTCAACCAAAGACAACAATCTCCACCTTGATTGAGAATAATGACATTGTTAACACCGACAATCATAGCTCTATAGCTATCACACTCCACCATAAAAAGTGCATCCACTTAGAATTAGTCAATTCTAAGAATTTCATCGGCACATTTCGAACAAACTTTGCTGAGATTTTATGGTGTTGCTTCCATGTTGCCTTTCCTTGAAAGTTCCTCAGCCATCGACATAACTCCACCATCACACATCTTGCATCAACCGCCAACCAATGCCCATGTGTAATTGTGGACATGCTAATAATAGCTCATCCTCTTCCATGCCGGTGTGTACCTACCATGAGGATATATCTCTCAACATTTCAGAGGATATTATCATATCTCTCAACCAGAGAGGCTACGCGAGCGTCTGATTCGGAGCCTTTTGCCGAACTTGCTCCACCTGGACAATATATTCTTGTATGCCCAGACTTTTCGTATTTCTAACATGTTACATTCTTCTTCCACCCTCCTCTCACATTCTTGGTCACCATCAGCGCTGAGTCAGTAGCTCAACTTTCACATTTCAATCTTCTTTCTTCAGAAATTACTTTGCTAGCAACCTCAGAAAAATTTAGAATCGCCTTTTGTATACATTAAAATAGGTTTCATGTATTCAAAGGACGAGGGGAATGATAGTATGAACCTCAACTCCTTGTCTTCATCATCAATCTTTACTCCAATGACCTCAAGTTCATTGACTATACAATTAAGAGTACTCAGATGATTAGACACATTAGTAGCTTTATCCAAGAGTATAGAATTGTTCCTTCAGCAGCAACTAATTTGATATACCTTTTGCCTAGAGGCGGATCCAGAAAATTTATCATGCGGGGGCCGATAATAGGGTTGGAAGTAATGGCAGATCCAGACATCTTATAAAGTGAAGCCGAAAACTAAAAGTTTAGAACCTCAAATATTGTTCATTATTTAGCTATATTAGTTTCTTATTAAATTTTAAGATAAAGATATTTTCACAATAAGAGAAGGAAGATTATTATATAAATATTTGATTTTATTTTAAAAAATTAACAAAAATAAAATAACAAACCCTCTATGACAGTTAAATCAAAACAATTTTCACTATATTCATCATTTTCTCTTTTTATGATAGCATGTATTTAATTTTTTAAATTAATTTAAAAACAAATTTAAGTTTAAAAAATAGAAATTTTTACTAAAAATAGTAATTGCATATTTTAATATCATTTATAACTAAAAATAATTTTAATAAATGTATTTATTTTAATTCTTTATTATTATAAAGAATATAACACAAATAATATAGATTAGTTTTTTTAATACTTTTATATATTTAAAATAAATTAGTAAATACAACATGTGAAATATATTTATATTAATAAATAATTTATTTAATATGAAGACCAACAAAAAATTAATAAAAGAGTAATAAGTGAGTTATACGAACACCAACAAAAAATTAATAAAAGAAAACAATGAATGGGTGTTGAACTCACTTACACAGCATGCACTTGAAACATCTTAGCCACTAGACTAATAGATTTATTATGATATTTTAAGACAACATTTTTCATATACCAAAGTTTTGGAAAATTATGGGGCCAAGCCCTACCCTTACCACAACTAAATCTGCATCTGCTTTTGCCTGATATATCTCCTCAAGCTTTTTCCACAGTTCATTGGCTGTTGATATATCCTGGACATTTGCAAGCACATTCTTAGCCAAACACAGACAAATTGTACTTTCTGCTATCAAACCCATCTCTTTCTAGACTTCATCGCTCATAATCGATTCACCTTGTTTAGAATCCTTGCTAGAAGCTCTGCCTTTTAAAGTCTTGTGTAACTCCGAGCGTACCAATACATCCTTGACTTGAACTTGCCACAAGCCAAAGATTATCATTCTGTCGAATTTCTCTATAAAGCCTAACCCTTTACATTTTATCCCTTGCAACCCAATCTTTGAGCTTTATATCCCTTCTGTTCTTAATTAGCACAATCTCAAGTCTCAAAAAGTGAAAAACCATGAACACAATCCTACTTGATCTTTGATTAATCTAGGATTTAGTGGGTGGTTTACTTTTTGAGAGAAGAAAAGGAAGGGATCGAGGAAAAATTTTCTCGAGTGGATAAAAAGGGGGGAGCTTCAAGAAATACCAAAGGTATTTGGGGGCACATGTATGCATGGAAACAAATCAAGTCACTTGCACAAAAATAAAAAGGAATGACGAGGGGAAAAGAAGAAAAATACAAACGAAAAGTTTCGAAAGAAAACCTCGTCATTCCAAGTAGCGAAGCTACAGAAAATTGAAAATAAGTGCATCTGATGTTCAAAGAAAAGAGGAATGCATATCATGTAACATCATGGGCTTTGGGAACAAGAGTGAAAAACATTTAGGTAGGTGCATTTTAGATTAATCAAAGCATTCAAGTTTCAGCTCACCTTACCAAAAATCTAACTTCCGAACCTTCACCTTGGCCCCGTTACAAGCCCAGAAAGACCTTTTGATGATTACACAGGTATATGCAAGAATATTGATTGGTGAGATGAAGGGCAAGTCAAGAAAAACAGGAATTGGATGGGAACCGAGAGCCTTTCTGACCCGATACACTAGAGTGAATGAGCGTAAACACGACCGGGTGAGGTTCTTATTCCTCAACTCTATGTGTAAGTCAATTATCTTTCTCGAGCTTAAACGTTTTGCGGGGTTAGCATTTGCTGTAATGCTCTTTGCCTGTCTCTTTCGCAAGGTTTCTGATTTCCTTCTATTTTCCGTACATTTATTCTCATCATAGCCTTGGTACAGTTTTCCTCTATTTCTGATTTAATTGGGCATGAGGACATGCCAAAGTTTAAGTGTGGGGAGGTAGATAAACCCCATTTCGATGGGTTATTTCATATCATAAATTAACTAATTATCAGCCTCTTACCACTTAAATACATGAGAAATAAGCATGATTGCATTTTATCGTTCCTTAGGGATGTAAACATAATTACCTGCTATTTTAGCCAAATTCTACTATGTTTTAAACCGTTTCCCGTTCCGTACGGTGCCCTTATGTGTGTGTTCAAGTGTTTCAGACTTTAACGGGCAAAGTTCGGAGCGGAAGTGGCTAAAAAGAGTGTGAGGAACGAGAAGATCGTGAAGAAAAGCTTGAAGGCCAAATTCAGAGCCTATGCGTACGCACCAAAGGAGCCTGTGCGTACGCATTACCATGCCTTGGGCGTCACATCCTAGCTGGAACTGGACCCTATGCATACGCACCTAAAAGGGCCTATGTGTATGCATCAGTGGCCAGATTTGTGCCTATAAATAGATGAAGAAGCCTTCACCAATTTTGGAGAGCCCTTTCCACCATTCCTTTAGTTTACTTTAGAGTTGCATTAGGTTTCTTTTTCCATTTTTCACTTGCCAAATAATTTACTGCTTTTATTTCCTGTTTTGCGTTACTCTGTCAATTTTAATTTCGAATTATTTAATATTACTATCGTTACTCTGTCCGTTTTTTTTACTATTTTGCTATCATGTCTTGTTGTTATGTTGCCTATTTAAATTCCGCAATTATGATTTCCGCACGTAGTGAGTAGTGGCCATAGTGACTCGGCCATGGGGTGAAATGTATGAATGATCTTAGCTGCCGATCCCTAAGGGCAATGGATGTGAGGAACGGAGTTAACTTTGATGCTATTAACGCTACGCCCCTGCCAGCAGTGGGGAGACCTTAAATGAGACAAACTCAATTCGGTGCAAAGTGCACTACTGGTGAGTTCTTCCTGGTGACGCGGGATTTACTCGAGTTCTATTGAGACCTAGGTCCCCTCCTGTTGTGTATGTCTAGGACATTCTGATAGGGGTTAACTTCGCCACCCTGTGGTGGTTAGTTTCCTTTAGGTGACAGTCCATCCAATCTGGGATCGACAGTGCTCATAGGGACGTACAGTATTTCAACCCATGGCCGGGCACTCTTTAATCCATTATTGTTTTTAATCTGTTTTCTTGCGCTCTGTTCTCAACAACAACTGCAATCAACCCCGATATTTTCTCAATCAAAGACAAACCTCTGTTTCTGCTTCCTAGGGAGAACGACCCGAGTCCAGTACTCGGTATTTTCAAACTTGGTTGCACCTCTGTGACACCCTTTTAAACTAAATTTGGCACGATTCCCTTGACATTGGTCCGGTGATATCGGCAACGAAACTCCGCTTTTTCGAGCCGACCTCGAGCCCGCCGTCAACTACACAGGATAATTCTTTTCTGATGTGGAAGATCAGGCAAAGCTGCAACCACAGAGCATACTAAGAATTTACATCCACTGAACCATAGCTTTGATACCACTTGTTGGGCATCGTGATCATATCCCCATGAAGAATTAAAATAGAGAAATAGGAAAGAACAATAACACAATGACAACACAAGAGAATTAACATGGAAACCCAAAAATAGGGGGAAAAAACCACGACCGTTGCCAAACGACAACCAAGAAAATATTATGAAAAGTATTACACCACAATATTTTCTACTCTGACACCAAGCACAATTACACACTCTCAATAACTGCATCCTTCACACTCTTATAAGAGAAGAACTCTAAAATATAGGAAGAAATTTAAAAGTCATACACTATATATTGATTTGGTGCACTTAAAACTCTTAACTTAAGCCTGTATTTATAGCATAAAGGATCACAGACACTTCTTACATCAAGCGATGTGAGACTTCTTATACACATTATTTTCAACAAAACACAACACTTATTCTAATAAATAGTTATTTAGTTAAAAAAATGTTAATCAATATAATAATTATATACACAAGTAGATCTTAGCAAATTTTTAGTAGCACTTTTATATATTTCACATGAATATTATGATAGTACTTTTCATTAATACTCAAATTGGTTACTAAAATTATATATATCTCTCAATTTGGTTTAAAGTTTCAATTTACTCGATATTGTCCCTCAAATTAACATCAGTGACTCACCTTAGTTCTTGGCTCTATTTAACTTCGTCACAAAACTTTTAATAGTGAGGTGTTGAGATAAATCGACAGCTGCTATGCTAGACTCCTTACGAATTATTTGATGTCACAATTAAATTTGTTTACCTCAATTTGTTTTCTAAAAAACCTTTAAAATCCTTAAGTAAAATTAGGATTAGAATTTTAAAGACTTTTGATGGAGAAAATTTAGGTAAAAAACTTTCAATTCTACATCATAAAGCTTTTAAAAAGTCTAGCGTGACAACTCACTGTTCATCTCAGTATGTTGTTAATGATTTTTTTCACGAAAATAAAATCAAGAACTAATGTGAATCTCACTTACCAAATTAAGTGAGTATAACTCTAAAGATAATTCAGTACTAACTCAATAGTAAATATTTTTTAATCTTTTGGCAAAACACACCACCCTGTTTTGTGTTTCACAGCAAGATTGAGTTTGTATATTATTATTCAATTAAAAACAAGAATTATATAACTGGTGTGTTTTTGAGATTCGTTTTTGTGCAGCTATCAAGGTGAATTCTTATTGTTAAGATTCGGTCACGTAACGATTGTCCAAAGGACTTTTACTGGGGTGCCAAGCCTCAATGATCAAAGTAAGAAGATGTGCCTTCGGTGGTTAAGCTCTCCGGCATAACCGAGGGTTATAACGGAGAAGGAGATTGATATGTGTAAGAATAGCCCTAGAAATCCAAAATTAGGATTATGAGGTTCTAGGTCAAATATGAGGGGGTAGGGTTAGCACCCCCTGCTTATATAGTGTTAGGTGGTAGAGATCCGTATGGGATCTGTTGTGATCATATCATATCTTGCCAGATATGACTTTATTTCTACCTCTGCGGGCCTTATTGCTTATGGCCTTTATTAAAGTGGATTGGGCCTTGGGGGTCGGTCCGTAACATTGCCCCCACTCGGGAGTGTGGGCGTTGTCCATTCTTCCGAGTAGCTTTTTGCTTTTTGTTCAAAGCTTCTGAGTACTTTGCTTTTTTCTCTTCATGATCTTCCGGAAGGTATTAACGCTCTTTTAAGAAGATGTTAGTGCCTTTTTTCGGGAAGTTTTGATGACTCTTTCTCAAAGGGTGCTTTTTCTCGAGGGCGTTCATGGCTTTCCTTCCGAGCAGCTTTATCGGCCTCTTCACGGAAGGTGCCCCTTTTCTTCTATGAAGGCGCGCACAACCTTCTTTCCGGGTAGTTGCACGTAATCTTCTTCGGAAGTTAATGCATTTTTATTTCAGGGGTGAAGTGTTACGTGTCGTTGTTTGATTCGCTCGCTTCTAAGGAGACGTTTCCATTTTCCTTTTGCTGACGTGTCATAGTAATGATCGCACTTATTTGCCCCCTGAACCTCGAGAAACTTCGTTAACAAGTTCTCTTGTGGTTCATTTCTTCTTTTATTTCTCTATCTCTCTCCTCCTGTGAGGGAGTTTTTCTTTCTTCTTCTCGCGCATCTCTTGTTGGTCTCGGAGAATTTTCTTTGTCATCTCCTGTCAGTGTTTCCAATCCTCATTCTTTTTACTTCTTTTCTAAGTTCTTCTTTTCCTAGCTTCTCGTACTCATCATTAGGAGTGAGCCAAAAAATTGAATAAACTGAACTGAACTGAAACTGAATTGAAACCGTTTTATAAAAACTAGTTTTTTAAGTAAAATAACCAAATTAAAACCATAGTTTTTTATAGAAACCAGTTTATTTAAAACTAGTTTTTTTATAGTTTGGTTTGGATTAAAAAAAAAAACTGATTCTCTTATAATCAAAAAGCCCAAAAACTAAAAAACCAATCCATTGAAAATCCCAAATTGATCGAAAACCCTAGCACTCCTCTTCCATGTTACCACCGCTTACCACCCGCCACTTTCGCCGTTGCCGTCACGTGCCGTCACCGTGGATGACGAGCCACCACTGTTGCTGCTGGTGCTAAAGCTCACCTCCGGAGAAGAAGGTCGTCGAAAACTGCTGCTTTCCTGAAACACCATTGCTACCTCTCTGCTCTTCTCTATCTGGTTTCTTTGACTGCTAGCTTGAAACGTCATTGGAGTTTACATCCTTGCAGCATCTCCTTGTCTCTGTTCTGGTTTGGGTTCTTCCTTGTTCTTTCCTTTGCTCTTTTCATTGTTCAATTTATTTATTGTACTTCACATGATATTTATTTGTGCTCTGTTGTGAAATATTCTTACATATAACAAGAACTTATTGCCTTGTAAATTTCCGTTGTTGGCAGATTTTTAATTCCCTTGGTCAGAATTAGTTTCTTTTGATTTATGATGTAATTGCATGGTGTTTGTTGCTTACTGTGCTTTGATTTGGCTTGTATTAGGGAGTGATTAGGAATAATGTGTGTCTTAGAGTTGCTGAACTGATATCATACTTTGAGATAAGAATAAGTTAGGTTAGATAAAGGAGAGGATACAAGAACCATATTTAACTACACTATATTGGTTAATGTTTTCCTGAATTGTGTTTCTCTCCAAATTTGAATTGAAGGATTCGGTTAGGGATTTTGTCAATAGGTTAGGGATTTTGTCAATAATTAAGGGACATGTAAAACCAGGGGAGCGGTTAAGTCATATCTGCATTTGTGTTACCATGGATTTTTATTCTTTTAATTTTCCCTTTGGTGCTAATACCATGTGAGATAATTCTGCAGAAGTAGAATGCAGAGAAACAGAAACGAAAGAAAGAAAACTTGTATTGCATGAAAGCTTAGAGCTGTAAAAGAATGATTACATTTATGATTGGAGCTTCTAATATCAAGCTATTATAACCTAAGAGATAACCATGAAAAGCTGAAAATCTAGGGATGTAATGATTCATTATGAATTTATGATGGATGCTAATAGAAAAGGTTTGGACATTAGTTGTAATCTCATTTTATTTATACACTAATATTATGGGGCATTCCTCCTTCAAAAAGCATTTTTAATTTACTGTGATCTTCAAAATGATAAATTATGGTGGAATCCTTGAGTTGTTGAATTCCTATCTTTGCTGTTCTGGGGATGTGTTGAGGAATATATTTTAATGTTAGATATATTATATATATTTTGTTCACATAGCTCTAAAATGAAATGCTACAAAGTAAGTGAGCGTAAAAATATATACGATTGGATGATAGTCTGTGATTTTATCTCACTATGCTTGTATTGCTGCTGAAACAGGGGAGTGGTTAAGTCCATGGGTATCCGTAGGTTGCTTTATGATGTCAATAAGGATATGAATTTATGATATCTCACTATACTTGTGTTGCTTTATGATGTTAGTTGTATTTGTTGTCAATAAGGATATGAATTTATGAGTTACCTTTTAACATTTGCTCATTTTCATTTTAGGTTTGTTGCTTGTATTGAAAATGTCAGAGGTAGAAGAACATTCAAATCCCACCGCTCCTCCTGTTAATCCCTCATTACCTCCTCAACGTGGTATATCTTTTGGGCGTAAGAATCGATCTCATATATGCAAGCATTTCACTCCAATTGATGGTGTAGAGAAGTATGCGAGATGCAAAAATCGCGATGGTCAAATAAAATATGTGGGTGGAACAAGTGCTATGCGGCAACATTGGAAGCGATGCTTTGACTTGGACAATGAACAAAGAAAGAGACAAAGGATCGAAGGGGGATCAAGTGGTCTTATATCGTCACCGAGTGTTACCAAGTTTGACCCAGCAGTAACTCGTAGTATCCTCATTGAGATGTTTGCTACTGAAGATCTACCTTTTAGATTTGTAGAAAGAAATGTGTTTCAAAGGCTCTTACTTAGCATACAACCCAAGTTTAAAATCCCTTCGCATTTTACAGTGGCTCGTGATGTACTTTCTCTTTACAATATAGAGAAAGTGAAGTTACAAAAATATCTTTCTCATCATTGTCAAAAAGTGTGCCTTACAACTGACACTTGGACGTCGGCTCAAAATTTGACTTATATGTGTTTAACGGCACACTTTATTGACAATAAATGGAAGTTACGGAAGAAGATATTGAACTTTTGTCCAGTTGAAGGCCATTCAGGAGAAGTTCTTGGTAAAGCTATTGAAGGTTGTTTGGATGGTTGGAAATTGCATCAAGTTTTTACTGTCACAGTTGACAACGCAACGTCAAATGATGGTGCAATTCTATACTTGAAAAGGAGATTAAGTGCACAGAATACTCTAGTTTTAAAGGGGGATTACCTTAACATGCGTTGTTGTACGCACATATTAAATTTGATAGTGAAGGATGGGTTGAAGGAGATTGGTGACTCGGTTACGAGAATTCGCAATGCTGTGAAATATGTCAAGTCATCCACTGTCAGAGGTGAAAGCTTCAAAGCGTATATTGAGCGGGAAAACATCAACTATAAAGGCTCGGTTTGCTTGGATGTTGAAACTCGGTGGAATTCAACCTATTTAATGTTGGAGGTAGCATTGAAGCTTCGAGCGGCATTTGAGTTGCTAGAGTTACAAGATGATAAGTATAAAAATGAATTGAACAAATCTCATGGTTTGCCGACGGATAATGATTGGGCTTATGTAAAATCAATTCTCCCATTCCTGAAAATATCTTATGATACTACAGTTCGCATTTCTGGGAGTTTGTATGTTACTAGTAATAAATACATGAAAGAAGTCTTTAGTATCGGAATAAAAATCAAGTTGCATTGTGAAGATCCTGATTTGAGCATAAGATCGATGGCGTCCAAGGTGCAAAGGAAATATGATAAGTATTGGGGAACCCCAAATGCAATTAATATGTTGTTGTTAATTGCAATTGTACTTGATCCATGTCACAAGATGGATTTTGTAAATTGGATTTTGGATGAGTCCTTTGGTGTAGAAAAGGGAGGAGAACTCAAGTCAAGATTGCTTACTTGTTTGAACTCTCTTTATAATCACTACCAAGGCAAAGAGGATGAGTCTCAAAGTAATCAAGATGCAATGATCAATGAAGAGGATGAAGATGATATCCTTAATATTTATTTGCAATCAACTGGACGCAATTTGAATGCTAAGTCCGAACTTGACAGATATCTAAAAGAAGATTGTGAGCCTAAAAGTAAGTCGGCAGAGTTTGATATTTTGGGTTGGTGGAAGGGAAATTCAACTCGATTCCCTATTCTTGCACGCATGGCTCGGGAAGTTCTAGCCATACCCGTTTCTACAGTTGCTTCTAAGAGTGCGTTTAGTACCGGTGGAAGGATTATTGACCCTTATCGGAGCTCCTTGACACCACATATGGTGGAAGTTCTTGTATGCTCTCAAGATTGGGTAATAGATGATCCTTTGGGATTAATTGAAAATTTTGAAGAGCTTGAACAAGCTGAAAAAGGTAAAATGGTATTTCATTGTTTTTATTGTTACTAATTGTAATTTTTTCTACTATTT
>JASCZI010121022.1:49815-61300 GCA_036250425.1 Stylosanthes scabra | reverse complement strand
TTTTTCAACAAGTGTTGGTGCACATGTTTCTTTGGAAGATGATTAAATATGCCAAATTTGTGCACATGTTTCTTTATTATAGTTCTCTGTTTCTTTTGTTCTTGAGCTTCAAATATGATATTAACCTTGTGATGGTGATAGCAGGGTAGTAAGTAACTAATAACCATTTATGCATATATATAGTATTACGGTAATACATACACTAACACTTATGATATTACCCTTTTGGTTACAACTCAGAATAATACATACACTAACACTTAGCTAGCTATTTCTTATATGTTTATTTATTATTGTGATAATTATTATTCATTGTATATGTGTATGTTGTATCAATATGAGACAGAGGGAGAGAGAGAGAATGGAATAGAGAAGGAGCGAGTGAGAGAAAATATGAGAAAGAGAGAGGGAGACAGAGGGGAGAGAGAATGGTAGAGAGGGGGAGAGAGAGAATGGAAGAGAGAGGGAGAGAAAATATGAGAGAGAAAGAGAGGGAGAGAGAGGGGAGAGAGAATGGTAGAGAGGGGGAGAGAGAATGGAAGAGAGAGGGAGAGAGAAAGGGAGGGAGAGAGGGGAGAGAGAAGGAGAGAGATATGGTGGTTTTTATATGAAAAACTAGTTTATATATAAAAAACTGGTTTCATACATAAAAAAAAACTGGTTTTAGTTTAAAAACCAATTTACTGGTTTTTTAATTTAAAACTGGTTTTATTTTTATAAACTGGTTTAAACTGGTGCACTATATTATAAACTGGTTTTAAACCAGTTTGCTGTTTGGGAAAACAGTTTGGTTCAGTTTTCAAACCATTTAAAACAGTTTAGTTCAGTTTCAGTTCAGTTTAGCCAATAACTGCACCACGCTCACCCCTACTCATCCTTCCAGATCCGGGTACTCTGATTCCTTTTCCTCTGGCTTTTTCTCTAATTTCGGAGATTAATTCCATCCCAGCCATTCTTTTTGTTGTGCTAGGCTTTGTAGGATCCTTTTCTAAGTGCTTCATCCACTTGGTAGGGTTCTTCCCAATTTCCTCCTAGCTTTCCTTCGGCTGCATTTTTTTCCTCCTATGTCAGCTCATCGCAGCACCAAGTCGCCTTCTTCTAAGTCTCTTTTCTTGATCTTTTTGTTGTATATTGCGGCTAAAAGCTTTTTTACTGCTTGCTGCTTTATCCTTGCTTCTTCTCTGATCTTGGAGACCAGATCTGCCTCTGTTTCCTTGTCGCTTTGGTTACCTTCTGAGTCATAAGCTGATACCCGGGTGGTTTGTTCCGCGATTTCTAAGGGAATCATGGCTTCCGTCCCGTAAGTTAGTCGGAAAGGTGTTGACCCTGTTAATGATTGCTCCAAGGTTCCATAAGCCCATGGGACGCTTTCGAGTTCTTCTGCCCAGCACCCTTTCTTTTCATCGAGTCTTTTCTTCAATCCGTTTAGGATTATCTTGTTCATGGCCTCGACTTGACCGTTTTCTTGCGAGTGTTCCACATATGAAAATTGTTGTTGGATTTGAAACTCTTCTAGGAGCTCCCTAAACTTTTTATCTGTGAATTGCGTCCTATTGTCAGATGCTATAATCCTTATGATTCCAAACCTGGTAATAATGTTGTTCCACACGAACTTCCTGCATTGGCTTGCGGTGATTGATGCTAGAGCTTCGGCTTCCATCCAATTTGTGAAGTAGTCGATTGTTACGATCAAATGCTTTACTTGGCCTGGGGCTTTTGGGAAAGGCCCTAGAAGGTCAATTCCCCATTTATCGAATGGCTAGGGAGTTACTATGGTTGATAGCTCTGTCACGGGCACTTTTTGTAGCTTTGAGTGCTCTTGGCATCTCTGGAACTTTCTGACGTACTCCTTGGCGTCCACTTTCATGGTGGGCCAGTATATGCATGGTAGTAATATCCTCCGCATGAGAGCTTTGGCTCCTTGATGGTGTCCGCAGGCTCCTTCGTGTGCTTCCAAGAGGATCATTTGAATCCTCTCTTCCTCCACACATTTTAGAAGTGGGGTCATGATTCCCCTTTTGTATAGCTCTCCGGCTACCAGGGTGTAGTTTGCTACCTCTCTTCTCAATTTGTTGGCCTTGCCCTTGTCTTCGGGAAGGGTTCCGTGCATGAGGAAACTTATGATGAGGTTTCTCCAACTCCCTTTTTTCGACACGGATAGCACGGTTTGCGCTTATGGTATTTCTTTGGTCTCTTGGATGAGAGTGAGGTTTCCTCCGCCTGGTTTGGTGCTTGCTAACTTTGATAAGAGTATCCACCCGGTCGTTCTTCTTCTGGCGGATGTGATTTATTTGTACCTTTTAAAAAAGGCTCAGAAGGCCCTTTGCTTTTTCTAGGTATTTTGCCATTTGGGGTTTTTAGCTTGATAATTCCCATTGACTTGGGAAGTGACAATCTGGGAGTCGGATCTGATTTCCAACTCTGTGGTTCCAATTTCTTGTGCTAACTTTAACCCTGCTATGAGTGCCTCATATTTTGCTTGGTTGTTGCTTGCCTGAATTTAGAATTTTATAGCCATTTCGATGGCTATATCTCTGGGTCCTTCGAGCGGTGCTCCTCTTCCACTACCCTTTACATTTTGATGAACCATCCGCATGTAGGATCCATGGGATGTTGTTGTCAGCCTGATGTTTGGGGGTGAGTTCGGCTATGAAGTCTGCCAACACTTGTCCTTTAATTGTTGTTATTCCTTCATAAGTTATGTGGTATTCCGATAGCTCAACGGACCAGGCCAGCATTCTTCCAGCGAGGTCTGGTTTTTGGAGGATTTGCTTCAGCGGTTGGTCCATCCTTACCACAATCGGGTGGGCTTGAAAATATTTTCGGAGCCTTCTGGCGGCCACGGTGAGAGCGAAGGCCAGCTTTTCTAGCTTTTGGTACTTTAGTTCCGCTCCTTGGAGGGTTTTGCTTATAAAGTACACAGGTTTTTGCACCTTTTCTTTATCTTGAACCAATGCTCCGGCCACTGCTTCTTCGGTGGCGGCTAAGTAGATCACCAAGGGTTTCCCTTCTTCAGGCTTGACCAGTATTGGTGGCGCTGCTAGGTAATCTTTAAAGCTTTGAAAAGCTTTTTCACATTCATCCCTCCGCTTGAACTCTACCTCTTTCTTCATGAGTTTGAATAGTGGGGATGCCTTTATTGCTGATGCGGAGAGGAATCTTGAGAGTGCTGCTATCCTTCCGGTCAAACTTTGCACTTCTCTTAGTGATTCCGATTGCTTCATTGTGATGATGGCCTAGCACTTTTCCGGGTTTGCCTCGATTCCTCGGCTTGTTAATATGAAGCTGAGGAATTTTCCGACTTCAACCACGAAAGCGCACTTTGCTAGGTTGAGCCGCATTTGGTGCTCTCAGAGTTTGCTGAAGACTTTCTCTAAGTTTAGGATGAGATCCTCCTCGGTCTTTATTTTGATCAGAATGTCATCCACATAGACTTCCAATATGCCCCCTATTAAGTCTTTGAATATCTTGTCCATAAGTCTTTGATAGGTGGAACCGGCGTTCTTCAGCCCGAATGGCATCACTTTGTAATAAAAGTTTCCAACAGGGGTGATGAAAGTTGTCTTCTCTGCATCTCCAGGATACATCGGGAATTGGTTGTATCCGGGATAAGCGTCGATGAGGGATATGAATTTGTATCCCGAGGCTCTGTCCACGAGACCATCAATGCTTGGTAGCGGATAGGGATCTTTCGGACATGCTTTATTCAGGCTGGTGTAATCCACGCACATTCTCCACTTTTCATTGCTCTTAGGGACCATCACCACGTTACTAAGCCATGTGGGGTATTTTACTTCCCCAATAAACCTTGCTTCCAGCAGGTTCTGTACCTGCTTTTTCTGGGCTCATACGCCACAGTCTTTGGGGCTATCGGCCTGCTTACGGGCAATACAGATAATTTATGGTTGGAAAAATTTGGGTCGATTCCTGGCATGTCAGCTACTGTCCATGTAAATAAGTCCACGTTCCTTCTTAGGAAGTGGGCCACTCTTGCTTTTACTTCATCCAATAGGTTCTTTGCGATCATTATAACTTGGTCAGCTTCTAGTGCGATCTGCACCTTGTCCAGTTCTCCTTCCAACTGTGGTCTTTTCGGAATTTTTATTCCGGGTGGCTCAAGGTCTACGAGATGGATTTTAGCAGCTATGTTCGGTTTTGTGGATTTGGGGAGTTGCTCTTTGGAGTTATGCAGTGTGGCACCATGGTACCTTTCTACCTTCGAGATGTCCCCTTTGAGTACTCCCACTTCACCACTGTTGGTAATGAACTTCATGGTGAGAATTGATGTGGCAACGATGGCTCCTATTTTGTTCAAGGTAGGTCTTCCAACTATCGCGTTGTACGCAGAGTTGTGGTTCATCACTAGCCATCGAACCTTCACATTCCTCGTATCCGGAGGGTTCCCTATGGTGAGCCATAAGGTAACAAATCCGTCTGGTGTAACCCTTTCTCTAGAGAATCCGACTAAGTCATCGGAGTGAGCTTCCAAATCTTTTTCAGTGAGTCCAAGTGCATCGAAGCACCATCGGAACAGCTACAAATACTCTTCTAATCTTGGTATTGATGGTAGATATGGAAATTACTAGCGGCTGGTTCATGCTACTGGTAGTTTGCTTGACCTATTCTGAGGAGAAGACTACCGCTGGGGTGGTTTGCCTTCTAGAGTTCTTGGCATTACCTCCACTGCCAAACATGAGTGTCGGCTTCTTTTTGCTGTTTTCTTGGAAGGGGGATTTCCCTCTTCTGGGGTTCCTCCTGAGATCATTGTGATTTCGCGGTGTGTACCATGATCTTTGGGTTCATCTCTTCTCTTGTCAGCCTTATTCTCCGGGCTGTTCATTCGTTGTCTGACTCTTCTATCATCATCTCTTTGCTTGTACCTGCTGGTATATTCATGGAATTTTCCATTCTTCAATCCTTGCTCGACAAACCCGAGAAGGTCGCTGCATTCTTCTGTGTCGTGCCCGTTTTGTTTGTAATATTTGTAATACAAGTTTTTGTCCCCCTTGTGCACATTTTTTTATGGTCCTAGAGCTGGGATTCTTTCGACTTGCAATACCTCGTGTAGAAACTGGGCTAGGGATATGTTGAGGGGGTTGTAGTATGACCTGTTGGGTCTTTGCTCCCTTCGTCCTTTTCCTTCCCGGAATTGATCCCTCTGGGCACTGTCTTTCTTGTTCCGATCAGTTTTCACGGCTGTCTGGCCCTCTTCTTGTTGCATATAGTCGTGAGAGCATTCTTGGGTCTCTTCCATAGACTTTGGGGGTCTTTTTGTTAGACTCTTTACGAATGTTGTGTCTTCTCTTAGGTTTTTTACCAAAGAGATGAGTACTGCTTATGATTGTAAGCTTTCGATCTGTGTGTGATGTTGAAATGGTCTAGGTATATCCGAAGAGTTTCCTTTGGCTTCTTGCACGATTGGATATGGGTTGAAACAGGTCTTTTGATAGTCTCTTTGGTGGTAAAGTTTTGCATGTAAGTGCTTTGGACGCACTTTCTCCGTTAGCCAGTGGTCAAAGTGTTGAATCATATTTGGTGTACTTAGAGGTACACTTTCAATTTTTAGTTGGCAAGGACTTTTGCCAAGCATTGTGAATGCTTTTCTAGTACATCCAACTTTTTCGAAGTTGAACAATTGGTGCTCCTTTTTTGGGATAACTTTATTGGTTATCACTTTAGAAAAAGAGTACGTTTTTTTTTTCCTTCGCGCTAATAGGTGCTTGAGGGTTATACCATATTTGGAAGAGAGAGAACTAGTTGTGAGGACTGGCATGATAGTGCTCATGACAACTTGTTTCTCAATCTTATCAACATGCTTTGTAACAGAGGATAAAGATCGACTCCGTGCATCATTAGTCTTTCCTTCGGGGGGATTATTAATGCATGTTTTTTTACTAAGTATGAAGATTGACTTCGTTGTGTAATCATTCCCTCTTGTGGGGGATCACCTCGGAGGGTTGATTTTATGCGAATATATCGCTTTCTCCCATGGGGGACTAGCCCAGATGTCATGATTTTATGTTGATATCATGCTCTATTTCGCGGGAATCTTCCTTGGACCCTCTCGGAGGGGATGATTTATTCTTCAGTTGTTTATCTTTATTATGTTCATTTCTTTTTGAACATAGTAATTCTAAGTTCTGAGGTAATTCTTGATGCTTTCTTTGATTCGAAAGTATTTTCCTTGTCTTCTTTGCTTTTAGGCTCGTGTGCATGGAGTTTGTCCTCTTCATATAGTTAGTTTGGATGGAGGCTATCGGCTCCCTGAGTTCCCTCACTTTGATCATGATTTTGACTTCTGTATCCTGTTTTCGAGACGAATATCTTCATGTACGTATATGCTCCGGCTTGAAGCTTGGAGGTTATAACCTCAAGTTTACGAGTTTTAAGATTGCTTCTAGGCATTTCTTTGAAAACATGTTAGCTACATAAGCCTGATTTTTATATTCTACATGTTTTACCTTTTGAGCTTTTCCTGTTGTGGTATTGTTGCTGATTGCTTCCCTTTTCTTCGTGGAGAAGGAATTCTGCATTTTCGTCTATCTGCATGTTCTTTTATGACTTTTCTTTGCGAAGCAACTTCTAGGTAGTGCTTTTTGTGATCCCTTTGTTTGGCATTTTTTTATTTAGCTTTTTTGTCCATTTACTTGGACTGCTTTATCTTTGTGGCAGCTCATCCTCCGAGTAATTAATCCGGCGTGGTGCCTCGGTGTCTGGTTCACCGCTCATTTTAGATATGTGGCAGCTCATCTTCTGGAAGATCAGTCCAGGATGGTGCTTAGTTATGTGGCAGCTCATCCTCTGGGGATCAGTCCAGGGTGGTGCTTCGGTGTCTGGTTCACCGCTTGGTTTCGGATGTGGCAGCTCATCCTCCGGGGAATCAATCCGGGGTGGTGCCGTCGGCGTCTGGTTCACCGCTTGGTTTGGCATGTGGCAGCTCATCCTCCGGGGAATCAATCTGGGGTGGTGCCGTCAGCGTCTGGTTCACCGCTCGATTTTGCATGTGGTAGCTCATCCTCCGGGGAATCAATCCGGGGTGGTGCTGTCGGTGTCTGGTTCACCGCTCGGTCTTGCATGTGGCAACTCATCTTCTGAGGAATCAATCCGGGGTGGTGCCGTCGGTGTCTGGTTCACCGCTCTTTTTGGTCTTGTGGTATTTGTCGATGCTTGGTTCACCGCTCATTTTGGGCCTTTTTTGCTTTTTTCTGAAGCTTGGCTCTTCTTTTCTTTCTGGGTTGGGCATTTTCGCCTTTTTATGAGGTATTTCTGCTATCATTTTTTTTTAAGCTGTTGGGCTTGACTTTCTTTATCTTTTCCATGAATGTGAAGGTAATAAGTAGCTGATTGTGCAGCTTCCAACTGTCCTCTCTGTGGCAGCCGGCTTTTTTTTTTTTTGGTCCATGATAGTGGTTATGCGCAGTTTCTTCCGATGGCTTCGAGTTCTCCTTTGTATGCATAAAAGTGCCCGTAGCTTGTGACGGTTTGTTTCTTTTTCGTTTTGGACTTTTTGCTTCCGATAGTTTGATCTTGAAACTTGGGATGCGCAAGAACAAAAGAACGGCAAAAGAGTAGCCTTTTCTGGACTATAAACCAGTTAGCCACCAAATAAATTTATCCAAATCCTTTTTCATTTATTTTTTGATAATTATTTGTTACTAATCCAGGGAGGGCACAAAAGTAATAATAAGGCTTGCTATCAATGGATTTAAATACGTTCCGGGCACTTAGTTTTAATTCAAAAAGAAATACTAAAAAGAACCATGAGAACATGTATGCACCTCTTATCGTTATTATTATAATATAATTCGTATCAATATTGTTTAAAGTAGCATTCGATGTTGCAGCAAGTTGAATGTCCTCCATGTTTTGAGTGTAATTACTAATAAGTAATCGCTATTAAATTTTCAACTGATGATTTATAATAGAAATTTGAGAGATGAAATTTTCGGATATCACCTGAAGCTTGCTTGTAATTAAAAGGGGTTTCCCCTTGATACTGGTAGGAGTTACTTCCGGTGGAATGTTGCTTCCTTTGGTCTCCTTGTTCAGATTAGGATTTGGTATTTTCTCCGTCTTCCGCTCAGAACCTTGGCACTATACTTCTATCCTTTGAACATGAGGTTCCTCACAGACGGCGCCAATGTTAAGGTCGGGTCACTTAACGATTATCCAAAGGACTTTTACTGGGGTGCCAAGCCTCAATGATCAAAGTAAGAAGATTTACCTTCGGTGGTTAAGCTCTCCGGCGTAACCGAGGGCTATAATGGAGAAGGAGATTAATATGTGTAAGAATAGCCCTAGAAACCCAAGATTAGGATTATGGGATTCTAGGTCAAATATGAGGGGATAAGGTTAAAGAACGCGTACCTTGAGGAGGTGTTGCCCCCTGCTTATATAGTGTTAGGCGATGAAGATCCGTGTGGGATCTGTTGTGATCATATCATATCTTGCCAGATATGACTTTATTCCTACTTCTGCGGGCCTTATTGCTTATGGTCTTTATTAAAGTGGATTGAGCCTCGAGAGCCGGTCCGTAACACTTTTTTATTTCATTTTAATATAATAACATAGACATTTTTTCTCGATTCGAGTTAGTTAACACAGCTTATGCATGAACTCTTATTGTTTAGAGAAACAATAATAATAATAAATTTGTTTTTCAACAAAGGAAAAATCGTAGGAATTGAGTAATTTAACTTAAATAGCATATATAGCGACAGGTAAAATCCAACCTCTGAATAGGAATACTATACGAAAAAGTAGATTTTTATAGTTTAGTATTTGGAATTATTTGGAGTACAATATTGCTGATGAAACTTATCACCTCACAATTCACATTATATTTATTTATATTTCTAATAGCATCACTAATACTATATTTTGTTTCAATTTTGTTTTGGGTTAAAAAATTGTCTTATTAGTATTTGTGAATTATATATTATAAATAATAATTTGAGACTAAATATAAGATTTAAATTTTATCAATATATGTAGCAAAATTTTATTGATTTTTTTATCATTTGATATCGTTTATCTAAAGTGAAATCGATTTTTATTTTATCTATCAAATTTAATGTAAATGTCAATTCAAAATGGTGACAATTTGATTAATATACATGTTATTCCTTCTAAATTTTGAAATTAGACAAATTAGTTTTTCAAAACATTTGAAATTACACAAATTTATCTCTATCTACTAACACCGTCAAGTGTTTTTTGACGAAAATACTTCACATGCCCAAAGGAACCAACTATTAGATAGCGTTTGGTCATTGAGACTGAGACTGGGGGACTGGGATTTAGTATTATATTTGTTAGACGGGGACTATAACTAAAATTTCAATCTCAATTCTCAAAATTCCAGTATTTTCAGTACCTCTAATTAGGAGGGGCTGGGAAACTGGGGACTGAAACTGAAACTTTAATAGCATTTCATCCCAAAATATCCTCATTCAACATTTATTGTTCCTATACTATCCTCCATCACTGTGATCAATCACTACCATCATAACCTCCAACCACCATTCACCACCACAACAACAACACCAATCAAACAGAACCTTTCAACTCTATTGCTAACCAACATAAGATTGTAAATCATCATCAACACCCAACAGAAGAAACCAAGCCTCCTATTGAAAAGGAACTCTTTTTCTACTTAGTATTTCATGTTCTTTTAGTCGGTTGAAATTTTGCGAGACGAGCTTAAAGCCCCAAGGCTAGTTGCTTTTAGAGAAAGCACATAGCTCAACCGGCAGAGGAGAAATGTACAATGGAGAAGGAAAGTTGGTGGGTGGGTGGGAAGAGGGAGGGGAACGGTGAGGCGGAGGAGGGTGGATGCGGCGAAAGAGGGAAGTTTGTGGTGGGAAGAGGAGGGGAGGGGCGAGGCGAAGGAGGGAAGTGGGAGAGTGGGTGCAGTGGAGAAGGGAAGTGGGTGGGAAGCGGAGGGAGTTGTGCGGCGGAGATTTAAATGGAGATGTATGTAGTTGTTGTATTTGAACTAGGTTTTTTTTAAAGTGGTAAGGGTATTTTAGTCATTTAGTCTCCATCCAATTCAATTTTATACATTTTAAACCAAACACAATACACAAATTTAATTTAGTCCCAATCTCCAATTTCAATCTTTATTGTCAAACACAGCCTTGGGTACTTATTTGGTATTTTTATTTTTAAAAAGAAATTTATATATAAGACAAAATTTCTCATAAAGTAATTTATTATTTTACTCTTAATTTTAGCTTTTGTTGAGGTTACAAAATATTATTTATTATATACATATAAAAATTCACAATTTTAGCTTTATCGAGGTTACAAAATATTATATACATATAAAAATTCAAATATTTGCATATAGTATTTTATTTTTTAGTATATATTTTATATTATTTTTGGTGTCTAATATTTTATACGCTAATATATATTTCATATAAATAAATTAAATAAAATATTTATAATAACTCACATTCGCTTTATCACAGAAAATAAATTCAAATCCAATTTAAGTTAAATTTAAACCCAATTTGATAATAAATATACAGGTATACACATTTAATAAAAACTATACTCCTACATTTTTAATTCCATAATATTCAGTATTTCACCATTTGATATATTTAAGCACTTTTTAATTCAAAATATTTGAATTAAATTCATGTTTATCTTTTGCTAGAGAGGCACAATTATGATTCAAGGCATCTCTAAAAGCTGAAAGTAATGAGTAGTAATCCAGAAATCAGAAAAAAGTAAATCCCAATCATGAGCCAAAGGAAAAAAATAATTAAATACAGAAAGTAAATACAACAATAACAAACAAAATTAGAAATTAGAAAAATAATAATAGTGAAGGCAAGAATGAAAGGCAAAAGAGAGGGAAGTAAAAAAGAAAATTCTTGATGTCACAATATATTTATATATAATTTGTTCAATTCAACAACAATAATTTCTTTTCCTTTTACACAATTTCTTTCCTTGGAAATACAATAAAAAAAAAAAAAAAAAAAAGGAAAAAGGGGTGAGAGGTCTACAACCTTTGTTGGCAGACCCCACCCACCATTATTGCAACCTCCTCCTCCCAGCTCACAGATCTACACTTCCCACTCACCCCCCTCTCCCATTTCTTCCTTTTCCTCTCTTCTTCTTCTTCTATCCCAGATTCATATTCATATATATCTATAAAATTCTACACTCCACCATCCCCATCTGTGGACGTGGACCACGGCAATATTAATATTAATAATTTATAGTTTATAATTAACAAAAAATAAATAACAATTCAACAAAAGCAGAGAGAAAAACAAGAAACTAAAATTAAGATTAGTAGTAGAAGACCACCGAAGAGAGAGAGAGAGAGTGAGAGAAGAAAGCATGTGATGATGATAACAATCAAGCGGAATCCTCGGGTCTTTCGCTGGCGTCATGAATTTCCTTTTTTACCCTCGACTGGATCCCGTAATACCCAACGTACCACTTCACGAACTTCCTCAAG
>JASCZI010121022.1:27518-40853 GCA_036250425.1 Stylosanthes scabra | reverse complement strand
CAAAATCCGTTTCTGTTTTCATTAAATATCCGTTTCTATTTTCATTCAAAATCCGTTTCTGTTTTCATGAAAATCCAATTCAATTTTTGTGAAAATCAAATTTATTCTTTAATTCAAGATCCATTTCTGTTTTCATTAAAAATCCGTTTCTCTTTTCATTCAAAATCTGTTTCTATTTTCATTAAAAATCCGTTTTTGTTTTCATTAAAAATCCGTTTCTCTTTTCATTAAACATCCATTTCTATTTTCATTAAAAATCCGTTTCTATTTTCATTCAAAATCCGTTTCTGTTTTCATGAAAATCCAATTCAATTTTTGTGAAAATCAAATTCATTTTTTAATTCAAAATCCGTTTCTGTTTTCATTCAAAATCCGTTTCTGTTTCATTCAAAATCCATTTCTATTTTTTCAAAATACGTTTCTGTTTTCATTCAAAATCCATTTCTATTTTCATTCAAAATCCGTTTCTGTTTTCCTAGAATATCCAATTCAGTTTTTCATCAACAACAACGACAGCAACAACACCAACAACAGCAACAACGTAAACAATGGAGGAAGATGAAGAAGAAGATGATAAAGAAGAGAAAGAGGAAGAGGACGAAGAAGAAAAAGACGACAGTGACGGCGACAATGATGGCGGCGGCAACGACAACGACGACAATGATGGCGGCTGCAACGACGATGACGACGGCAGCAGCAAGGAGAAGGAGATGGAGGCGTTGCAGAAGAAGAAGGAGAGGCGTTGCAGTTGAAGAAGAAGAAGAAGAAGAAGAAGAAGTGCGTGAATCTGAGGGAGACGCGCGTGTGGTGGTGAGAGTAGGGAAAAAATACTTGGATGAGCTTGGTTAGTCAAATTGCTTGGATGTGTAGCATTACTGTTTGCATAAAACTAGATTTAATACCAAACTTTATATTTGTTCATTGCCATACGTAAATCACTGCCTCAACAAAAGTGATAAGAGTATACAATAATGTCGAAAACTTTTAAATTAAATGTCATGTGATGCACAATATCAACATGATGATGTACGCAATAATAAGTAATTGAAAATTATCGAAATTAAAATAAATTAAAAGTCAATGATATTTTTAAAATTTTAGAATATATTAGGAAAAGAAATATGACAGTGTTTTATACATTCATCCGATCAGATTCAGCATTTATATGATTTAAAAGCAGTGAGTTTGAAAATTAATTACTTTTGATGATATGATAACATTTGATTGGATGTATGTGTAAAACTCTTTTATACTGAGGATGTATGAAAATTAAATTCATATTTTTAAAGCAATTTCACAACTTTATATATATATAATTTGAAAATTAAAAAATGGTTTTCTTAAAACTCTAATTATTTATAGATACATGATGAAAAAATAGTGATCCAATTCCCTGTAATTCGACAACACAACTACTTATAATAACCTGCAGTTAGGGCTTTATTAGATGACTCAGAATTAGAAGCCATGGTTTGTGGTTGAGGCTATTTGATATAAGAGTTAGTCGAATAAAGCGTGAAACAAATGAGATGTAGGTGTGTATGTGTGTTTTTCCTTTTTTGAAAAAAAAAAAAATTGATTAATAATCATTGTTAACATTTTAGAATAATTATCTACAACTCAATATTTTTTATTTATTGTTTAATCAATCTCGATGTAAAGCAATGTGTGGCTTATAGTAAAGAAAATGGTACAAATTAGCACCATGTTTTAAATCTCATGTAGAAAATTGCGTTTGGGTTCGAACTTTGTGGGCAGCATGTATGTAGAAGGAGATGTGGCCACGTCAAATTTCCTGAAAGGGGCAATTAATAAGGTGCAAGGGATTAGTCTGGGCCTGTCGGGCCTAGGATACTCTCCTATAAAAAAAAATTGCGTCTTAAAGTAGAAAAAAAAAACTGTCACTTTAAAACTGTTGCAATTTTATTTTTTTTAAAAAAATAAAAACTAGTAGAGTTAAAATTTAAAAATGATTCTTAAAGTTTGAATTTAAACTTAAATTAACTCATAAATTTATAATTATTCAAAATAATCCTTCAAATTTCATATTATAATGTTGGTCTCAAATTTGACTAGAATTAGAGTAATGTGAGTGATAATATCAAATTTAAAAATTATTTTGGTTAATTATATATTTAGGATACTAATTTAAATTCGAGCTTAAATTTCAAAAGTTATTTTAAATTCCAACTTAAAAATAGTGGCAGCTATAAACTGCCGCAAATCAACTACATACCTGTTTAATAATAGTTATGCCAGTGGTTGTTGCATATCGTGAATCCATTTGCTAGCTAGTGTCCAAAAGCTTCACTTTTTATTTAATGTGTCTCCATTTTTGTTTTTTTTTTTTTTTTGTTTTTTTAACTGTGTATCAATTCATAGGGGCACTCTGGATCATAGAAAACTTAAACAATATATATAGAAAGCATATATATATGACTTTACTTATTTGATTTATAATTTTATATTTATAGAAAGGTTATGAAAATGTCGGATTAATGCAAAATTTCATAATGGGTTTTGCTATTTGCAAATCAAAATTCAACCACCAAATCACCATCGTATAAAATACATATTAAAATATAAAATATATATTGAAAATAATTTAAATAATATATATATTTATACACAAATATTTAATAACTGATTTGATCACTAAATTTTAGTGTACAAATAGTATTTATATTTTATAATAATCACCATCTATGGAGTATGAATAATATTCAATTCAATGGTTAATTTTACACTAATTAATACATACAAGAATAGTATGCCATGCCTATAATAATATATGAGTAATGATAAAGAATCCTAACTCATAAATTTAATTATTTTTCTAATACTTAAAAGGATAAAGAATTCAATATAAAATTACTTTTTAAAAATATTAAAAATATAAAAAATATAAAACTTTCTTTATTTAAAAATTAAAAAAATAATTAAACTTATGAATTAAAACTCCAAATCATTTCTCATAATATATATATAATTCCTTTACGTGTACAGCTTTTATAATAAATATTATTTTGACATCGATATTTCCTTAACTACTAAACATGGATTCTATTTATTTTGTTAATTGAAAAATCATTTAAATACTGTTATGCTGAAAATAAATACTATGCCATTTTGGTGATGGATAATATTAAGTATATGATTATTCGATTATTTGATAAATAATGGTCATTATTAAAGAAGTATATTTTATTGAAGAAAAAAAATATTCGATGATTATCGAAAATGGACAGCACTTTTGTCGAAGAGGGAGAAAGATCGACTGGGTGAAGAGTATTTTAAAACATCAATTATGTGAAGGAAGTTACAAATATATGGTCTTCAACCGCATTATAAGGCAGTTAGTGTTTTATAACTTACGTTCCCAACATACTCTCTCATGCAGAAGAAGTTACAAGAATTTGAGGAAGATGCTTAGTTATTAAAATAAAGTAACTAATAGGATATTATTATAATTTTTCATTTCTAGAATTGCTTATAAATAAAAGGTTTAGGATCAGATCAGAATAAAGGGTTGGAACGTTGACAGTACTCTACCCATCCTACTCATCCTAACTCAGAAACGGATACACAAGAGAAAATCAAGCGTTCCTTCCATCCATTGCCTTTCCAGTTTCATTTAACTTCTGTCATTTCCTTTCCAGATTTATTTAACTTATGCCTTCTTGTACTTTTATTTCTTTCTAAGTTTAATGCCATTTACATTTTCTTACATCTTCCTTTCCAGTTCCTTCATCTTCTTCATCCTTTTTTATCTTTATTTTTCTGTTGATATTATCTTTTTGGCTTGATACTTACAACCGTTTGATAGTCGATCATTTACATCGATGAATTGGTAAAAATTCTGTAAAACAAATTGGCACGCCCAGTGGGACAAGTTGTATGAAAAAGTATCAATAGAAATAAAAGTTCTTTCATCAAACTTTGAAATTCTCCGAAGTTGAAAATTGTTTTTTTAAAACAAATATTCAACTTTGAAATTTTGTAGAATTGATGTTTATAAAAGTAGCGGCGTGGTTCAACTTTAAAATTCTGTAAAATTGAAAATTTATATAAAAAAAATATTTGTTCAACTTTGAAGTTCTGTAAAGTTGACGTTTAGCAAAAAAAATTATTCTGAAAAATAAAAAGAAGATTGCATGATTATTATGAATAATGGTAAGAGTATTTCTAATTCATCAACTTCAAATGAAGTTGACTCTCTTGCAATAATGGTTCGAGAAGAAATTAAGAAGAGTTACCATGAGTTGGCAAGCATATTTTCACAAAAGTTCGATGAAATTTTGAAAATGAATTTGGCTGAAAATATTCAAGAAAAGGTCGAAGATCCCATAATTCGACAAATAGCCAATATGCCAACATCAAGAATGGGTGATGTTATACATCAGAATGTCGAGAACAATGCATCGGGGCAACAAGATATCAAAGAAGTTGCTACACAACTCTTGAGTAGGAGTGGCTTCGATATTGGGTCAATTAATCAAGTTCGATTTACTTCGACTTTTCCAGATTTTGTTCAACAAGCGCAATTGTCTGAAGGTTGAAAAGTCCCCAAGTCACTTTTTGTATTTTCCAGAGAAGTTGACGAATCGACCGTGGAGCACATAGCAAGGTACATTTTTGAAATTGGTAAAATTGCTACTAATGAATTTCTGAAAATGAAATATTTTCCTTGTTCATTAACCAAGCACGCAATATGTGATTTTCTTCTCTTCCGTCTAATTCGATTCATTCTTGGGTCGATTTAGAAAAAAAATTTCATGGACAATTTTACAGAGGAGAGATAAAAATTGGTTTGTTCGATTTGTGTAAAGTCAAAAGACTTCGAAATGAATCGATTGATGATTATGTTATTTGATTCAAACAAATGAGAACTATGTGTTACGTTTTAATACCTGAAGATGAATTTGTGAATTTGGTGGCATATGGTTTCGAATTTTCTATTTGAAAAAAATTGGTCGGTCAAAAGTTTTTCGATGTTTCTCAACTTATGGAACGAGTTCGACAAATTGAAAAAATAAAAGAAGAAAAGAAAAAAGCGAAAGTTTTCAAATCTGAGTTCATCGAAAAGATTTCGTATTATTAAGTATTTATATTTTTCTCCTTTTAATCAAAATAATAAATACTTGGTGGCATTTGTTATGTTGAAAATAAACATTATGCCATTTTGGTGATGGATAATATCAAGTACATGATTATTCGATTATTTGGCAAATAATGGTCATTGTTGAAGAACTATATTTTATAGAAGAAAGAAACTATTCGATGGTCGTCGAAAAGGGACAACACTTTTGTCGAAGAGGGAGAAAAATCAACTTGTAACTGGGTGAAGAGTATTTTAAAGCATCAGTTATGTGAAGGAAGTTACAAATATTTGATCTTCAACTGCATTATAAGGCAATTAGTGTGTATGTTCCCAACGTACTTTCTCATGCAGAAGAAGTTATAAGAGTTTGAGGAAGATGCTTCTACTGTAGTTTTATTTAGTTATTGTAATTTTTTATTTCTAGAATTGCTTATAAATAGAAGGTTTAGGATTAGTATAAAGGGTTGGAACCTTGGCAGTACTGTATACATCCTACCCATCTTAACCCAGAAACGAATATACGGATACACAGCGAAAAATCAAGTGTTCCTTCCACCCATTTTTTCTTCCAGTTTCATTTAATTTAAGTATGTTCTTTCATCTACTTTATTCCTTTCATTTTTTTTTCAATTTCATTTCCTTTACCGTTATTCTCTTCCATTTTTTCTATTTACATTTCAGTTTCTTCTTATTTTTTTATCTTTATTTTTTATTGATATTATTTTTGGCTTGGTACTCACAATCGTGTCGATCATTATGGTTAAAAATCTGTAAAACAAATTAATAAATAATTAATAATAATTTTATTTTTATATAGATGTTAAAGAATATTTAGTGTATAAATAATGCTTTCTTGTACATATAGATATGAGAGAGAACAAGACTCCATAAGAACAAGAATTGATGCATGTTCGTATTCGCACCGACGGCAACGTCGTCAGCATAAGCATGTGTTCGATCCATTCACGGTATGGCTCGCCCACACTCTACACAGTCATATGATATGGTTTCTTTGTAATTTCCATCATTATTGCATTTTTCTCAACTCTATTTTCCGAACTTTCACTCTCATATATATATACACGGCAGCTGCAAATAATTTTTGGCATTTAGCTTTATGGTGTCACTAACTACTTAGCAATAATGTTGGACTTCCAATCTAGTTGAAAAAGTAGATAGATTCACATTCTTGCATGTCATCTAATGTAAGTGATAATTACATAATTCATCCTGAAATATACCCTAAATAATAGATAATATTGCCTAATAATATAATGATTTATTTTAACAATAATGCTATACATATACCTATTTAGCTAACCAAAGTCTCAATCAAGTCTTTTTCTCTCATTCTCACCTGGCGTGCGTAATACACGCAGAAACCTTAACTTTCTCAAAATTTGAAAACATGTGCACTTCCTCTTCCCAGTTTCTCTGCAACTCCTCATCCTCCTCTTCTTCCTTCTTCTTCCTTCTTCTTCAATATGCTACTGCGTTGCCATCGCCGTTGCTGCTACCGTCATTGTTGTCGTCGATGTCGCTGCCGCTACAATCCTCCTCCTCCTCCTCCTCCTCCTCCTCCTCCTCCTCCTCCTCCTCCTCCTCCTCCACCATTGTTATGTTCTTGCTGTTGTTGTTGTTATTGTTGTTGTTGTTGATAGTTCTTCTTCTTCTTTTTTTTCTTCTTGAAATAGAACTAGATTTCTTATAAAAACGAAATCGGATTTATTGAACAAAAGAAACGAATTTCTTCTCTTCTTTTTCATCATCTTCTTCAATGAATTGCATTTCATTACAAAAACAGAACCATATTTCTTATAAAAGGTGAACTAGATTTGTCAAATAAAAGAAACGGATTTCACTTTTCTTCTTCTTCATCATCTTCTTTAATGAATTACATTTCATTATAAAAACAGAACCAGATTTCTGTTAAAAATAGAACCAGATTTGTTAAATAAAAGAAATGAATTTCTTCTTTTGCTATTCTTATCATCTTCTTCAATGAATTGCATTTCATTACAAAAACAGAACTGTATTTCTTTTAAAAACAGAATTGGATTTGTTGAATAAAAGAAACGGATTTCTTCATCTTCTTCAATGAAATGTATTTCATTACGAAAACAGAACCAGATTTGTTAAATAAAAGAAACGGATTTCTTGTTTTTTTTATTCTTCATCATCTTCTTCAATGAAATGCATTTCATTACAAAAACAGAACCAAATTTCTTTTAAAAATAGAACCGAATTTATTGAATAAAACAATAGATTTCTTCTTTTCTTCTTCTTCTTCATCTTCTTCTTCTCCTCCTCCTACTTCTCTGTTGTGTTCCTTCTCTTCCTCATTCTTCATTGTGTTATTCTTCTTTTTCTTCATTTGTTATCTTTTTTTTCTTCCTCTTCCTCTCCACTGTCATCTCCATCATCTTCGTCGTCGTCGTCTCCTCCTCCTCTTCTCCGTCGCCACCGCTGACATCATGGTGGTGGTGGTCGTCGTTGTCGTCGTCTTCTTCTCCTCCATTGTCAGTGCCATCATCAACGTCACCATTGTCGTTGTCTCTCCTCCTCCTCCTCCCCGCCGCCGTTGTCGTCGCCGTTGTCGTCGCCGTCGTTGTGGTCGTGGTCGTCGTCTTCTTCTTCTACTGCTCCTCCTCTGTGCGTTGAAAATAAAGTTAACGTGAAAAGCGCATGAAACAGAAAGACTTGGTTGGACTTGGTTACTTAAAATGCTTTGTTGTGTAGAATTATTATTATATTATTAAAAATTTAGGCTATTCATAAAGAAATTGAATTTAAAGTTAAAATTTGAATTGATATCTCTTCTCATTTATTTTGAATGATTTAAGGTATAATTCCAATTAATTTGAATTGTAAAAGACTTGGATCAATTATCTCTCCTGAAGATTGAAGATAAGATAAAATTGAAAGCAAAAGATTCAAATCAGTTATGAAGATAAAATAAGATAAGATTGGAAGCAAATTTGATTTGGAAGATAAGATTAGCACAACAAGCAGAGAAATCATAGGATTTTTAGCTCTATAAATAGAGAGGATTAGGGAACTTGAGAAATCATCTTCTTCTACTTCTATTTTCTAATCCTATTGTGTTTTTATTTTTCTATGGCTGGCTAAGTTTCTTTAGGTTGTTAGGATAGATGTACCCTTTTGAATTATTCTCTTGAATTATATTGTTCATCTATTTTTTCTTATTTAATGAATTATGTAATTATTTAATTTTTCTTAATGCTTTTCTTAGGAGTCATGAATCTAGGAATTGATCTATGATTCTGCTTGGTGAATGAGAATTCAAAAGTTAGAACAAGCTAACCAAATAGTTGCCATAAGTTAAAATATTGCATTTCGATGTTATGTCTACGTGTGTGGTGTTAGGAATTCCAATTCTTTATCACTAGTTAAATTTAAATTAGAGTTAATAAATTAACCTAATTAATTTAATTAGGAGGGTCACTGCACTTGAGAGACCAGGCTTTGACTATAGTTAAGAGTAATTCGACTATAAATTCATTATATTAAGGAAAGTAGGAGTAAATATCGTTTGTAGAGTTTAAGACATTAGGTGAAGTTGAATTCTAACACCTGTTTTTAATCCATTGATTCTTATCTTTTTACTATTTGCAATCTTTGCTGTTTTCACTAATTCATCTTATTGATCAGCCTAAATAGTGATAAACTCAATTGAACTGGTACTTGAATTAGTCCTCGAGGGAACGGCAACCCCTTTACTCACTTTCTTATTACTTGTGACCCGATGCACTTGTCAGGACTGAGTTTTATAAATTCGGTAACAGTAAAGGAAATAAAGCAACTCAATTCCATCACAAATTTCTTAAGTTTGATGGTATTGAAGTTGGTTACCATTGGTCTATCATCATAAAACAATATTGAAATTCTCAAGAAACCACAAAAGAGCTTTTTCTTTTCGATAGGTTACAATCTCACGTAGTCTCCCAAAAGTTGACGTGAGAGGGTTCAAAACAAGAACAAGCAATAAAAAAAATGCAAACAAACTAACACATCAAAATACATCACTTATCTCCTATCAATCTAAAACACTAGCAAACCAACTGGCTGGAAAGATTTAAGACACCGTAATTAAAACCACATACCTATTCACCTAACCGCATATATAGTCTCCATGCCTATTCTTTATAAACAATACAATAAAGCACATACACAAAAGAGCATTGATTGTTGGAAGTTGAGGAAAATCTCACGAGCAAGGCTCTTGGTTCCAATTATGGAAGAAATACAATCCAAATGTAGATAGAAAGTTATTTGATATTGCTTTTTATGCATTGATATTAGTCGGGTTCTCGCCCAATCCTACTGTAAATCTCTTGAAATGAAGTTTCAACAGTACTACAAAAAATGGCTTTTAGCAGACATTAATTTTGTTGAGTTAAAAGATGATCAATCATGTGTTTGTGTTTCTCTGCTTGCCACAACGATGTTCATCGATAAGTCCTTGTAAAAAAGAATCATTTCTCTTACTAATCCTCTTTAATGTGCTCTCCAAACCATCAAAATCGAACCACTGAAGAACTGATATAAAATTCTCCAGGGTTGTTTGCTCTCCAACATCTAGCATAACTGGAAGTATCTGCCATAGTAAGAAATTCAACATATAATGAGTTAGAAAGAGTTACTGGCTTTACCTATTAGATGATCTAAATGAAGTCAAAATGAAATTAATAGTGAAAAATATTTACTACAAAAATATTTGAGTGACCTAAGGGAAATGGCTGAACTGAAGCAAAATTTTGAAACATGGTGAATTCTTCATCTCATCACCAAAACTAAAGACAATATATATATATAAACAAATTTCTTTTTATTCATATTAGAACAACAATCCAAACGTACAATAGCTATAAATTTCAAACCTAATCCAACTAAAGGAGCAAATCAGCATTACATAAAGGAGCAAAAGCAAATCTCAATTTCACTTCACTTAGCTACAATAGAAGGCTTGGAAGCAGCTTTTTCAGTAGGCTTTGTATCCTATACGTCAGAAATGATATAATAAGAAAAAAAAGTGAAATCCAAAGTTACAGTGAGTACAAAATTGTATGTGAATTAGGAACGGATAATGAATCGGTGAAAATTAAACCTAATTAGAAACCAAATCAAAAGCCATTAAAATGCCAATTAAAAATTGATCATATTCTTCTTGTTACCCCTCGCTGCATTTCCAACTAATCCCAAAACCTAATTTCAAAATTCAACCAACAAATTCGTTTTCATTTCATCAAAATACCAATTCAAAATTAAACTAACGGAACCAAATGTACTTAGACGACGAGGTAGATCTGAGCTCCGGTGCCTAACCGCTTTGAGTAACAGCCGTTCTTCATGTACCTAGCAATGCGTTGGACGGGGAATTGAAGGTCTGCTTTGGTGGACTGGGAAATGGATTTCTTCCTCCGGAGTGCGTGCTCTTCTTCCGGAAGCTGCCTTGATGGTGGTGGTGCTTGTGGTTGTGGCGACGGTGATAGTAGTGGTAGCTTCGTCCATTGTTGTGGTGTGATCCGAGAAAGATGCGGGATGATTCAGTTTTTGAGAGAATAGAGAGGAAAATTGGGAATTAGGCTTTTGGTTTTGAAGATATAAGTAGTCAAGTGATGGAGACTGGAGAGATCACGGTGGTGGAGACTGGAAATGTGTTTTTTCTTCCTCTTTCTCAACTTAGAAAGATGAAATAAAAAAAAATATATTCATATTTTCACCGACAATAATGACGACTGCAATTAAAAATCTATATAAATTGAAATTAAAATTAAAAATAGACACTGATTTAGTAGCCATAATAATAATAACCATTATAATATATAGTATTAGTGTCAAATATACAATAGCCACTAAAACATACGTAAAACAAAAGAAATTATGGTCATTATCTTATTGCCACTGATGAAAGTTTGTCACTAAAAAATTATTTTTCTTGTAGTGCAAATATGGATGTAGCTTTGGAAGAAGTTAGAGTGTACTTAGAGAAGTACCAATCACAACAAGCACAAAATAATAATCAACAAAAATTGCAGAGATCATTCATAATTTCAAAATTCAGATCTAAAAAATAAGATATTTGAGCATAGTTACGTTCAATGATGAAGAACCATAGGAAGAAAAGTTTATCTAACTATATATCCATTTGCTGATCTTTTGTTCTTTTGTCGACATCAACCTAGAGAGTATGTTATATTCTGCCAATTAGATCAAGTAGTGACGTTGGGCGGTGGTGATGTCGACGATGATGCCCAACGTAGCGCCTCTGCAAAGGATAAGGAGAAGGTGATTGTGATGACAAAGATAGGGAATGCAACTCCACTAGATTTGATACCCGACACTAATTTGAGAGCAATGAACCTAACGATTGTGATGATCTCAAGTTCGACGAATGTGATGGTTGGTGGCACCAAGGGAGGACCAATTTTGGAGCTGGATTCCTGGCTAAAGTCACCTAATGTAAATCCGGTTGAAGCGTGTGCTGCAGATGAGGTGGTTGAAGAATATGTTATGCATGAAGCGGGAGTGTTGCTTCCAAGGGCAACAAATAGTGAACCAGTGAGAGAGGAAGTGATTGGTATTGACATCGCCCATATATGTTGGCATGTGAAATCAGATTGTGCTGCAATAGGGGAAAGAGAGATAATTTCATATAAAGGAATTTCAAGCTAGAAAATGGATATCAATTTCACTAAATCCATGCTTGATTGATTACGTTATTAATGTTCCTATTCATAAAATGATGATAAATAATGAAGTCTACCTAATTGAGATATTGGTGCACTTTTACTGATTACATTACCTTTTGCTTAGTGACAACCTTTCCTTCAAGGTTGTGGAAAGAAATTGTAAATCCTAATTACAATTAATGAAAGGAGAAACTATTGATAACCAATAATTTAATTAAGAACACTAGCTAACATCTTTTTTTTAAAATTTAAATGATCAATTTTAATATTTTTAATGATAAATTATATTTTTATCATTTTGGATGATCAATTTTAATATTTTTAAATGATTAGTTTTTATTTTTAGATTAATGACCAGAAGTAAAGACCTTTGTAAGCACCAAACATAGAAGCTGGGAATCTTACCCATTTTCGTGGAGATTCTTACCCTAAAAGGTCACTCACACATTGTTCTACATGATCCCTATCAAGTGTATTCCCACCCTTTAAGGCGTGTCAAAGCGATCTTTGAATAACTTCACAACCAAAAGGAACCTGCCTAAATCCTGGCTCAATTAATACTTCACAGCCAGAATAGTCCATGAGGAACTATCTATATTGTTTTAACATGAGATGAACAGAATTGACACAATTTCACCAGTCACCAACTAGTAATTTGCCAAGGCAGTAAGCCCGTATCATAGAAGCCAAGGCAGTAGCCTAGAAAAATGTATAGAAGTGAAGAAATAGGTTGAGAGCCTTTTTGATGCAGGATTCATCCGGGAAGCACGATTCCTACCCTGGCCTGGATTAAAAATTTGCTCATTGTGCAAAAAAAAAAACAACGGTAAATGACGAGTGTGTGTGACAGTCTCTGCGACAACACCTCAAGCTACCAGTTCCTTTCTTTAATGGAATTTTGGTAGCACTCAATGATCTAGTGAATACATTGACTACTTGGGTGCATTATTGTAGAGGCTGGTATGGTGTAACTACATACTATCGATTTTGTTAACTTTGTCTCTAACAAACAAGTGTAACTAAAATAATGTGGAACTTGTGCATATAGAAGAAAACTAACCATTGATGACATGGAAAATATATAAAGAAGAGGAAGTTCATCAACTCATCTTTAATAACTGGTCCATTCATGCATTGTACTAAACCTTCATATCTCAATTCAAATCTTGTTTCATTTTAATGGTCCCAACTTCAATCAGTTCAATTAGGGCAACATAGAAAGTTTGGCTTGTTTTAATAGTACACAGGATTGAGAGGCAGGTTTTAAGTAAGAAAAATGTTTAATACCCACAGGTAGTCAGCCATAATTTACTTATTTATTTTAACTTCTGTTTACGAGCATTAATTGTTTAAAAATAAATATTACATACATAAAAAGGGGCTCTTATTGTTGCTAAAAATAAATATTACGAGCATTGGACCAAGAAGAGTATTGTACTTCCTTTGGTGGTGGAAACTGCAAGATTACCAAAGGGGCTCTTATTGTTGCTAAAGAAGACAACACTCACTCTACTCTTTACT
>JASCZI010121022.1:8111-19035 GCA_036250425.1 Stylosanthes scabra | reverse complement strand
AATATATATATATATATATATATATATATATATATATATATATATAAGTATGTCAACTAAAAGGATCATAAGGTACTACCAATAATTTATTTGCAAGTATATTGGGCAAGATTCTAGGACGGATGGTTATTGGTAACATTGATGAATGCCTATTTTATGGTTTGATTTCATTATACATTGCTTTTGTATTTGGAATAACTTAATCTTCACTCCCACCTCATTGGCGATTCAGATTTATATACTACCAAACAAATAAAAGAATAAAACCAGATTTAAATAAATGTGAATGATATATATAATTAATCATGCAAATTGCAAAGTTATTACTTCCATCACAAGTTACAATAGATAGCATTGAACATAAACATGCAATGACGTACGTAGTATCTTGTCATGATATTATTTGTCATAAAAGCTTGATTAAAAAAAATTGAATGAATGATTATACTTTTAATATGTTCAATAATTTATGAGTCTCTTAAAATTTACATAAATTTTGCATAGAACTTTTTCTTTTTTATTTGTTTTTCTAGTTAGGAGCTAAGATTAAATTCTAAGTTTTTAATTTTATCGTAAAAGATATTTTTCCAAAATATTTAAGATAGTAAAAAGAGGCATATAAATAATTATACATCTCACGTCCAAAAAAAGTAATTATATATCTAATATATGTAACATAAAGGGGTAGATGTAAACATTTTAATTTGAAAAAAAATATAAACAATAAATTTTAATTAATTAATAACGTAAGCCAATTTTTTTTTTTTTATAATCTTTACTTTTGGAAGGGTTAGAGTTATGATTTAGTATATAGAATTTAAGATAAGTTATTTAAATATTTGAAATGGCCATATTAGTCGAAAAATAATTGATTTTCTACTCAAACTTGTCCCAAAAAAAGTAATTAAAAAGGTATTATAGTAAAATGGTAATGTTATATGTACCAATTTATATTTTTATACATCATATTTATAATACGAAAAATGTAAATATCGGTATAGAAAAATTCACAAAACACATTAATACAATATACGATAGTATAGAAACAGTACGTATATAGCACAAAAATAGTGTGTCTCAACACAGAAATCAAAATAAAAGAAAAAAATAGGAGTGTATGGAAGTGTACAGTGATACACATAGATTAATTCATAATAAAATTTTCTCTTATTCATATTTAGAGAATATTGATTATTAGCTTATAGAGTCAATTTTTTAATCAATATTAGTTAGTTTTTTAAAATTACTTTGTTTATTTTAAACTCCAAATCATAAACATTTAATATTAAACCCTAAATTCTGAACTTAAACCTTAAATTCTCAAAAAAGAATAATAATAATAATAGACACAATAGACTCCAATTAATAGAAATTGAGAATATAGAGAAAAGAATTTACACCACCGAAATTTTGATGTGCACCAGAAAAAGTCACAATAATAATACTTGCAATCTCATATGTATAATGGATGAATAGTGCTAGGGAGCCAACGTTAGGGAGCCAATAATTAAGTTATCATTCAAAATTTATGAATTATCATCCGTAACTCTTATATCTAAGATTAAGTTATCATTCAAAATTTATATGAGTTATCATCCATAACTATGTGTTGGCTCCCTATTGATTATAATGTATTGGCTCCCTAGTCTTTTTCATAATGTATTTATTTGTTACAATAAACTCAAAGTTTAAGCTAAATTCCATTAAACTTTAAACATCAAAGGAAAGATACCATAACAATCACAGTACAAGCTAAGTTACAACACTCGCAATTGCGACATTAAGGATTAATTTTATACCGATGAAAATTCTCTTTAAGATTCTCTTTAAGAATTTGCCATTAATTATGATGTTATAGCTTGTTGTATATTCACAAGATAGAGTTAAAATTTAAAATAATCTCTAAAATTTAAGTTGAAATACAAATTGACATGCAAATTTATATTTATTTAATATAATTGCAAATTTAATATCGTGTTAGCAACTAAGCACGAGAGTTGCGCTCATTGCGGGTCTTAACCCAATACCTTATTGACGACAGTCATGTACCACCTGTATCCGTGTTCCCAAAGGCACCCATCTCTTTCAAGAGGATTTGCAACATGTTGTTTACGGAATCTGGTTCTTTTGGGGTTATAGTTGTGGTTGTTTAGAAATCACATTGCTATTACAGAACCGTACATGAGATTTTCACCTCATACGGCTCCTCGCGAATAAAACAATTACAAAAATCGATTTAACCAATACAAATAAAATAAAATATATACCTACTCACTCACGTTAAAGTTAAATTTGACTAGGATTGGGATTATTTTTTGTAACTATAAACTTGGAGACTAATTATTTCATTTAAAATTCAAATTTTAGGAAATCATCATTTTAAGTTTCAACTCGCGTATTATATAGACTATAGAGAGGGAGGTGTTAGTTGAATGGCTATTACTCTCTTTCCGTTTGTGTGTGTAAATAAATTAACATTATTGGTTTACCTTTGTGAAAACTAAAGGCAAGATTAAAGAAGCTAAGATGCCTATTGTTGTGTGGAGCCAAGAGCTTTGACTTTAATTTAAGAACCTTTGGAGAAGAGAGACATAGATAGATAAAGACTAAAGAGATGTAATGTCGAACACTCATAAATTTATATCCATAAAAATAGATGTCGACACGACATTGCATTCTTTATATTAGTTGTAATGAAAACACACACATACATATATATACTATTTGATTTTGGCCCTTTTTGGTTCATTAGCATCCAATGGGAATTAGCTTTTTAGTTTTCTGCCATCGACACATACCATACCTTCTTCTTTTAGTAGGGTCATACTCCATTATACTCTCTTCTAAGGTATATTTAGACCACAAATTTTACAAATCATGAATTTATGTCACATTTAGTTTGATCTTAGATAATTAATTAATTGATGAATATAATCGTGATTTTTCCTACTTGATTCTATGATAAAGGGACAATTACTTTTTGACTTAATATTTATACTCATATAAATGTAATCTATTGATAATTATCTACTTATTATATCTAATATTATCAATTATTCTAAAGAATACAAACAAAAAAATATATTTCTTTAATGATTTTTTTTATTATTTCTCAAACATTTTTATTCTAACCAATCATTATTTTCGGTCTTTGATTAAAAATAATTGACGTGATTTATTTTGTTAAGACAATTTGTATTATCTAAGTAGAGTGTTTGACATATGAGTAAAAGTTATCAAACCTACATGTCTAAGTAAATTTGTAGATATTTCAAAGAAGATTTGACTCGTAGATAAGAAATTATTTTTACAACAAAAATCCATTGATAATATGATATAAGAGAAGAAATATAAAGGACATCAATTATTAAATACAAATTAAAATAATGAAAATAAGAAAAAAAAATTGAAAAAACAAAACAAAGCAAATGCCTCCTACATGTTATTGAGTGAAACCATATCCAAGTTAATATAAAAACAAAAGCAAGAACAAAAACAAAAAGAGTAAATGTTAGCTTTTGATATGTTTAATATGGTCATATTTTAATGTTCCATGCATATGGTTAGTTCAATTATATTGTTCTATCTTTCATCTTTTTGCATGATTGAGAAGGAGATTCGTTGCTATGATGATAATTGGTACTTTTTTTAGTCCATAATTTTGAAAAGAAAACCACGTAGCTAGCTAGCTATATCTTTTCATATATGTGAGAGTACACTTTTTTATTTATTATTATTTTTTCATTTCATCTCCAATTGCCACCACCTTAAGAAATGAGTTGTCGTTTTCCATGTTGTTAAAATTTTTCTTCTTGCTCTTGATAGCAACTTTTGCCTCTTATCTATTTTTTTTCAATGTCGGCAGCAGCAGAAACTTCCTTTATTTATTTATTTATTTATTTATTATTATTATGTTTTTTTACATGAACTTCCTTTATATTTTGCCAATAACAATGATTATTGAATAAAGCAAATTATTTAGACAAAGCTTCCTATGTTAATGTAATAACTCTTATTAGTCTAAACGCGTTAATTTCCTTGAGAGTTTAGAATTTAATATTTAAACTTTAAAATTTAGAATTTAATTATATTTTATTATGCCATTTATTTACTCTTCTAGATATACATGCATTATTCAACAAATTAAATAGGAAAATAACTATTCTTCTATGATGAGAACTTTTATAAAGTTTATGACATAATAAGGATAACGTACAACACTTTCGAGGGGTATTGATGGTTACTCTTTTTAACTGCAATTTTTTAAATTGTCGTTAAACAGCACCCGTTGAAAATTACAAAATGAGACTACTAATTACAAATTTGAATTCTTATGTTCCGATGCTAAATTGTAGCATGTGTTTTAGGTGAAATATGTGAAGGTTGGACTGAGAATTACCTGAGTATAGTGGTATTTATAGAGTAGTTGTGGTAATTGAATGCTAATTATTGGAGGGGATACTTGGTAAGGCAATTCTAAGTGATAGGGCGTTATTCTTTCTATGTGCATTAGATCTGATATGAGGTATGTAAGAGGAGATTATTGGCGTGCTCATGTTGGAACCCAACTAGTCCAAGGATTTTAGGGTAAAAGATTTAGGGTTTTAGTCTTGGAAATTTGAACAGGTTTTTTGTTAGGCCATACTCACTGAGCTAAGAACAAAAAGAATAATACGAGTCATCTCTTCCATTATTAAAACATAATTATTATGTGAAAAAGGGAACATAATTATTAAGTGTATAGTATATCGACACATTGTAGAAATAAATTAAGAGTATAAATCACAAAATTGCTCTACATTTAGCCTTACATAAAAATATCTTGAAAAGATGAAAATAATAAAAATACTCTCAAAATTTTTTTAAAATGTAACATAAGGTAAGTTAATCCATCTCTATTAAGGGTGCCATCTCACTCTTAAATACATTTGCCACTTAAACATTGCCATTTGTCAATTAGACAGTGTCTGTAGATAAGCGCAAGCTTCATATTAAGCTTCATAAAAATACTCTCAAAGAATATTTTTGTTGTTTTTTTTAAGGTATTTTGGTTATCAAATGAATTTTTGGAGGATATTTTTTATGGTTCTCTCATAATTAATAAAGAAAATATCTCTGCCTTTTTTTCCTTGACTATTTAAGATTAGTGATAAGAAGAAGCCATGTAATAATTAAACAATTAATCAAACTTTTCCTTCGACATATCATCAACCATTCAATCTCAAAAATAAAAAATAAAAAAAATAATAATAAGAAAACAGATTTGAGATTTACATCTACTGAATAAATTAATTCCTTCCCAATTTAACAAAAAAAAAAAAAAGCCTCAAATATAAAAGCCGTTGTTATAATTTGTTCTATAAACAAAACTTGTCGAATTGAAACCCTAAATTTTAAAAATGAATAAAACTATGTTCCATCCCTATCATCACATCACATAAATAGTAAAAATCCTTAAGAGGGTTCCTTGATTAACACGTCTTTATCAATGGTGAGAGAGCTGTAAACATCACGTGTCACAGTGATGGGAACTCATTTAATTTTAATTGAATGAGAAGTTCATATTCACCAATTAATAATAGTAATAATGGAGCTCATCACCCATGGCATGGCCTTCAATCATGCATGCCTTTTCATATACATATATCGCATCCATGGGGAAATGATAAAAGAGAAATTGAAGTAAATCGTACAGAGTTAATGCTCAAATTCATCTCTGAAAATAGTATTTTTTAAATTATTTTTTAAAAAAATTTTGTTAGTCATATTGGTCTCTAAAAAAATATAATTCTTAGTCAAATTGATTATTCATACATTATATTTAGTCATTTTATGACATGTGAAATTTAAAAATGACATGTCATCATCTAATTGATAAAATGACTAATTTAACTGAGATTGTATCTTTTGGAAATTAATATGATTAGCAAATTTTTTCTATGACTAATTTGAATAACGAATATCTTTCAGGAACTAATTTAATCATTAACTCAAATTATAGATTTATTTTTGTTAGAACTACCTAATTGATAACTAACACACTCTACTTTCATTTTTTTTTCACAATTGTTAAAAGTTCTCGACTCTCCACATAAGAAAACACAAAATATTTAAAGGTAGAACACAAATTACATGTTTAAACACACTACTTTCATCTTGCAATTGCATGTTGCATTAAACTACCTGTTGGAATTGGAAAATGTTGCATTACTTGTTTCGAAAATTATAGCAGATCCAATAGAGTGCTTTAGGAGTATTGGTTTTTATACTTACTAAAAGTTAATTAATTTAGAATTAAAATTTGCATTGGTATGACATTTTCTAATATACAAAATAAAATTAAAATTAGCATTAAAAAGTTTGATACTTAAATAAGTATAAATCTCAGTAAAACTGGAATATGCCTAATGTATACATAAGTATGTGATATGTATAATTATTACGTCATGATGATACATGTAATTGTACATAAACAAAAAATGCGGTTATCAATCAACTATTGTATATAAAAATACATATCTGACATGATAAAAAAATTTGTCTAAACAAATTTGATTATTATACTATATTAAAATGCTAGTTTCCCAAGTAGTTTATGGGTTATAAGCATTTGCTATTAAATATTAATCGTAAGGGGCTTGGATTGAAACCGGCACTAGAAAGGAAATTCTACTATATCAAGTTTAATTTTTAAAAATGCATAAATTAATCTCCTAAGTTCTAAAATTAAAAAATTGTATCTATATATAAAGAGAATTATTTTATGGAAAACCCAAAGCATAAAAATATTTTTATTTCATAGCAAACATTTCGAAATTCATTTGATGCTAAGTTGTAACCATTAAAGTCGGAATTATATAGCCACCTTTTAGAAGAGAAGAGAATGGAAATATCATGGGACCATGGTGTAATATTCTGGAAGATAATGGTAATAACTTTATAAACTTTTGTTTACTAGAGTACTAGACAGTTAAATAAAATTGAAGTTACTAAACAATCAAACATGATTAGATAAAAATATATGTTGTTTTTGTTTTATGTTACAACAAAGAGAAAATCCAAGTGAAGCCACTGTAACTGGTCCACTGGTGAGAACTTTGAATAGAGTATGCATAAGAAACCTACATTCAAAATTTTAATTGCCAATGTAAACGAAAATAAAAATAAAAAGATTTGCTGAGTCAGTTAGCAGTTTTAAGTCAAATTTTATAATCTGACTAAAATAAATTATGCAATTCTGATTAATTCAATCGACGAGGTTAGCCTATTTTTCCAGGCATTAGTTTTAACTTCTAACTTCTAAGTGTGTGATTAGATTGGTGTTTGCACACAGGTATTTACATTAAATTGATTTTATAAATCTTTATAAAATGACATTAATTTATAACATATTTGGGAGCCAATACGATGATAGATGAGTTACGAATAATAACTTAATGATTTGCTACTTAAGGGCTCCTAATGTTGATTTAATATTTATATTATCACAAATTTTATTTTAGATATTTGAATAAATTACATAAATCATATGAACAAGGAGCACTAATCTCCATTAAAAAAATATATATATTCTACGTATACCATTATATATCTCCATACATCTCTTGTCTTTTTCTTCTATTTTTATTTTCGTGTTAAGATACACTATTTTTGTACTATACATAACTATTTCTATGCTATAATATGTTGTATTTATGAGTTTTGTAAATTTTTTTATGTTAATATTTATGTTTTCATGTTGTAAATGAAGTATACGAAAAGGTAAAGTGCTACATATAGCATTAAAAAAAAAAAAAATCAACATATATGAGAGAAATGAAGAAAAATCCATTAAAAAGAAAAAGAAATCAATCATATGAAAACTAAAAATACAATAAAAACCGGTAAAAAAAATCAAAACTTAAAAAAATAGCACTAAAAATAATCTAAAAAACTAAAATATGTACTTGTAAAAATTAACTATGAAAAAATCATTTTGAAACCAAATGAGGGTCCATGATGAAAGAAATATTGGAAACACAAAAATAAAAAATCTAAAAACAAGATTGTTCTTGTGTCTCTTCTTGAAGATTAGACCAAAAGACAAGGTTGATAAAAAGAAAATAACAGTACATTTGGTTTTCTATTTTCACATCTTGTTTTTCTTTTTTTCTTTATAAAATCCAGAAAACTGGAAAATACTAAAAATAAAGATAAAAAATGACAATGCAAACCAAACACACACGCTCTTTTCCTCTATTAATTCTCCAACTGTAACAATTGAACACACAAACGCAAAAGTTTTTGCTTTATGTGAATAGTTTTTTTTTTTTTTTTTGTCTATGAGAATAGTATTCTAGGCATAGAATCAAATTTGCGTTTAGGGAAACAAAAATTACATTTTAAAAAAAAAGGCAAATAAAAAAAGTTAAGGCTTTCAAGAAAAATTGTACCTGCGTTTTGTGCCCCCAATCGCAACACCAAACATATTCTAACCAGTTTGATTTCTTGGGGGCATGCATACATAATAACACGAGACAATTAGTACACATACATAAATACAAATACTGAAAAAGAATAGAGGAGATTTATGATTAGAACAAACGAAATTTGTTACAGAGAGTAGGAGATATCGTCATTGTTGCGGTACATCTTCTGCTTTGCTACTTTTGTCATTACTTTCCACCTGGGGCTCTGGAAGATCTTTAATAGCCTGCAGAAGAACAACAGTGTTCTAAGTACAAGATTTAGGTGAGGTCATTATTTATCATTCCTTTTATTCACACTTTCTGTTAGTACTGATATGAGAATTTAAAAATTTGAGATGATTATGTTTTTATTAAACAATGATAAATACTGATTTGTTTAACAAAATAAAAGGTTAGGAACCGATTTGGTAGTTAAAATTTGTTTAGTGATTAAAGCGTTCAACTAAAAATTTGTTAAGAACTGATTTACAGTAATACAGTATTACTCGAGAGAAGAGGTTAACAATGTTGTTGAGGGGTGTACTATACTATGTACATGTACTATTGTTGTTACCTGATAGAGATGCCAGGAAGCAAATGCATCTGTGGCTGCATACTCTAATTGCTCCTTTGACAAAACAGAAGTCTCCCAATTCCCCAGTCTTATTTTCTTTGGCTTTTTAAGCTGCAAATTTAACAAGCTTGTTATATATTCTCCCAACATTTTTCTTCATTACCTTTTTCTTCACATTTTGCTCCCTTCTATGGAACAAAAGTTTTTCTAATAAAGAAGAAAAAATTTAAATTATTTTAAAAAGAACAATGTCCGAACATTCAAAAGCAAATTAAATACTCGCGGTCATCACTATTCTGTGTAAAAGCCGGAATACAAATAACCTAATGAAGAGAAAATGTTGAAAGAAAAAGATGTCATGAGTATTTTTTTCATTTTTGTCATATGAATGTTTACAAATTCAAACATTCTACATATTATCTTGGCCTTGCATTATGGAAAATCCAACCAACCCCTAAATATATATTTTAAAAAACGGTACTGATGTTTACATTTTTCCGTGTTGTAAATGGGGTGTACAGAGGTGTATAGTGGTACACATAGATTAATTCTTTAAAAAAAATGGAAGATAGGAATTGGTGTTTGTTAGAACTAAAGAAGAGAATGACTTAATGCTACTAAAGCACATTAACATCCTCATTGTGTTTTTTAAATGCATGAATCAAATATAGAGAAAAGAACTTCCATTAACAAAAATTACCATTACGATGCTACTCTTTAGTTAACACTACTGATGCTTAAAATAATACTGATTTAGGAACATAGCGAAAAACATCAGTTGCCATTCGTAACATCTAATTTTGCAAAGGTTTAAGAATTGAGAGGAATGATCGCTTCTCTCTGGGTGGCTAATTCATCACAATGAAGCCACCACTTTTAAAAGGATTCTACCATGTGAACATGTATTAACCATCCATACTGAAAGTGAGTGCACAAAGTGCAAACTGTTTCTTTGTGGCATCAGGCATTAAATAACCGAAACAACCGATTAATCAGGTATTCAGAAAATCTGACTAAGAACTAACCTGTTTGGATAAAAGCTTTTCAGCCAAAGATGCAAGACCCCAATGATGTGGACTTCCACCTAGCTTTCTATTAGCATGAAAAGAAAGATCTTCCACACCTTTAATAGATATTTTATAATCTCTAAAAACCTTCGCAGTATCGCCACCAATCCCAGCTCCAACCTAGCACATGTCGAACATTGTATTAATACCTAGATGCATACTATAGTTGTTTACTTCCCATAGACAGAAAGGAAAAGTAACAGAGGTGAATTCCAGCTTAACAGAAAAACCTTCAAAATTAAAGGATCTTCTAGCAGCAGCTGTAGATTTTTAGGGATTCCAGAATGAATTAGATGTAAAACATGACAATGACTAGTGCCATGACATATCTGCATCACTGCTACTTTCCCAGGTGGAACACCTATAGACAAAGTAAACAAAGATTTGAGCAAGATAATCCTAAAATCAAGAAGGAACAATCATGTTATTGAGTAAAGAGCCAAACATTTGTCCAGAATGAGGACTTTCAATCCTCAAACTCAATCCATGAAGCTTAACCTTTATTAGAAATAAAGCATGTGATTACCAGGTGTGCTATTATAATGCACTAATATATGATTAATATATCATTAGAACAGAGTCTTATGTAATAGCATATGGTGTAGTATTGGAAATTAATTATACATGTCTTTACTCACCATTGCAGAGTGTTGATAGGTACCTAAATTCCTAGCCCCTAAAAATTTTGTTCACACGTTATTTCAGTTACCCTTTCTCTTTATTTTCCTACAAATTCAACAACCTTCGACCATATAGCAACACAGAATGGAGAAGCTCTACCTCGAAAATTTTTAAATTCCTAGTCATTACCAACCAATGCCAGGTTCTAGATGTTA
>JASCZI010121021.1:66445-78050 GCA_036250425.1 Stylosanthes scabra | reverse complement strand
GGCTTAAGTCCTTGGAAAAATACTAGTACAATCATTTGAGCAAGTTATTTTCAAAGTAATTTAAGCTTCCGCAAAAATTATCTTTGTTGTTAACATACTCAATTCATCCCCCCTCTTGAGTATTTGTGCTACGTGATTTAACATAATGGAATCATCAAACATGGTGTATGAGAGTGATGAATGGTTTAGGAGGTGGAAGAAACAAGAGTAGGATGAGGATGGTGCAGAGTAGGCAGTGGGGATGGCAGTGATGGCGGTGATGATGTTGGCGGTTGAAAACAAGAGTGGTGGGGTTGGGGATTTGAGTGGTGGTGGAGTGAGATAGAATTAAAATTTAGGGTTAATTTAAATCAAAGGTGATTTTTGAATTTTAAATAATTTTTTAGGATTTGATTAGTTTTGTCGGTCAAATTCATCTTTCATAGGTATAACGTTAATTTCATTTTTTCGTGGGTAGACTTATTAGCGTTTTTATATTAAAATAAAGGGTAAAATTGAAACTTATTTTAAACGTTAAAGACAAAATTGAATCAAATTAAATGTTAGAAGTATTTTTGAAATTTTTCGAAAATGTTAAGGGCAAAAAGTATATTTTACGCTTTTATTTTTTAACATTTTCTCTCATATTTTTTACATTATTTAAAGTATGAATTTTATTGATTTCTTTAGCAATTCATCGATGTAAATGATCGATTATCAAATCTATGGTTCAAAATCTAATATTAGGAAGTACCAACTCTTTTTATAGGTACCATCAAGCTGAATAGTATATCAATATAAAAATAAAGATATAAAAAAAACAACAAAAAGTTATATTGATAAATATATTAAATTTATATAGTGGTACATGTAGCATTACCAATAAAAAGAATGTTATCAATTGTATTCACTGAAATATTTGATTTTTTTAAAATAAATATTATTAAATTAATATTTATCAAATTAAATATTATTATGTATATTTACCTTTTTATTTTTCATTAGCAGGGCCGCAGGCACAGTGGGAGTGACCCAAAAGCAGGTAGTGCCGCGGGCCTAGGTGGCGGCATTGGACTTCTCTTTCATTGGGAATGCCACGTGGGTGCGGCACTCGAGTAACAAGGGTGTGCCGCTGGCGTTGGGTGCGGCATTGGGTTGTTCATGGTGCCTCTGGGAGTGGCCGCGGCAATGGCTCATATACAGTGCCTCGTGCTAAGACTGCGTCATTGGGTGTAAAAAAAAATGGCCTATAAATATCGTTGCGTGGCTCCACACACACCACTTCACCATTTTAGTTTTTTTTTTTGTTTTTTGGTAGCTTTGGTAAAAAAAAAAAATAATAATAAGGGACAACAAGGGAGCAAGATGGCCGATAGGGGTGCGGGGCGCGATAGAAAGGGAACCCAAGTTATACGGGACTCGGACATTAACAGGCTAAATGGGACCCACCATATGGTAGGCGTGTTAGGATTCCAGGTTAATTAATATTTATTTTACTTAATACTTATTTTAATTAATATTCTAGTTTAGTTAGATATTTATAATATTTTAGGATGGCTAGGAAGCATGTGTATTGCATGTTACAATGTTGTATTCGAATACTTTTTAGTTAACATAATAGTTTAGTTAGATATTTATAATATTTAGAATGGTTAGCAAGCATATAAGTTATAGATTATATTATCCTATTCAAAATATTTAGTTTAGCTAGAAATTAATAATAATATTCAAAATATTTAGTTTAGTTTAGTTAGATATTTAAAATATTTAGAATGTTGTGTTCATATTGCTGTTAATTAATAATATTTAGCACAGTTAGAAATTAATAATATTTAGGATGGTTACCAAGCATGCATGTATGTGTATTGTAGGGTATATTATTCTATTCAAAATAGTTTTAGTTAATATTGTAGTATAGCTAGAAGTTTACAATATTTAAAATGGTTAGCAAGCATGTGTATTATAGGCTATATTATTCTATTCAAATTTTTTTAGTTAATATTATAGTTTAGCTCGAAATTAACATTCATAATATTTAGAATGGTTAGTAAGTATGTGTATTGCAGGTGATATCATTGGATTGAATTTTTTTTATATGTGATAGGTTTTTAAATTATTAAGTAAGGAATAATTTCTGTTAATATTTGTTAAATAAGAAATAACATGTCATTTAAGATAAATAATATAATTTAGAGAGTATTTGTTACGAAATATTATTGTTTAACGACATTGTGTGTATTTGTTTTAATGACAGACTCCTCAGATGCTCACGCCTCGTGGTGTCGTCCCTAATCTGCTGCCACCAGATGCCTTAATTCTGTACATTAAGGAAGCCGGTTTTGGGGGTCCCCTTGAAATGCGGCCGTTTGTCTATGATATACCGTTATTGTCCGCTATTGTGGAGAGGTGGAGGCCGAAAACACATAGCTTCCATCTCCCATGGGGTTAGTGCATGATTACCCTACAGGATGTGGCATATCATCTAGGCCTTCGCACGAACGGAGACCCGATCGGTGGGTGTGTGAGGGATTTCGAGCAGTGGTATAATGTTGGCACCTGGTAGATGGCGCAGGATTTTCTTGGTGGAAGACCACCGGCGGTCAAAGGGAAAAAGAATTATGTCGGGGTCAAGATGTCTTGGTTGAGGGAGCGAGTCCTCACGACCCCGAGACACGACGCTTCCCCAAATGTTCTGAGGCAGTACACGCACTGCTATATTATGATGATGATCGGAGGAGCTTTGTTTCTGGACAAAACCAACAACATTATTTCTCTGCGATGGGTGCCAATGCTGCGTGACTTTCAGACTTGCAACAATATGTCATGGGGTTCTGCGGTGCTGTGTTGGACCTATCAGGCGTTATGCATCGCAAGCAAGCGGACTACTCTAGATATTAGCGGCTGCATACGCCTGATGTTCTCGTGGATCTACGAGAGATTCCCTAACTGGTGTCCACCGGGTAGAGATCTACTAGTATTTCCACTTGTCTCCTGATATGATTTAGTTCCTGTGTATTTGTTATATCGTACTCTATAATACATGAATACATTTGAAAGTTCTACGTTTTCATTGGCAGGTTGAATGGTTTAGGACAGTTCTCCAGGGATCATCACAACGGCAGGATGCTGCATCTTAGGAGCGAGCTAGACCGGCTTGGGTTTGATGATGTAAGTATTTTATATGACTTGCATGCATAATTTGTTATGGTTTTCGATGTGCATTCCTCATATGTGTAACGTTGTTGATTGTTGCTAGTTTCAGTTCATATGGACCTCATACATGTTACCCGCATGGCGAGCTATAGAACCCGATTGGGTCTGTGAGGTTGGCGAGATTGAGACTTGGAAAGCTTCTGTGCCCATTGTGCTTTTCATGTTTGTCAGATACCACCATGTGGATCGTGTTAAGAGACAGTTTGGTAGTGAGCAGGCAGTTCCGTTAGACCCAGTTAACTTGGATGGGTTTCTTGACATGTTTGCCAGGGGAGAGGATAAGTGGTGGCCCGGTGAGCATTCTTATTGGTATAATCTATAGAAGGACCGCTGGAACGAGCAGCGTCAATTCGGATCATTCCCACACCATACACTGGCATGCCTACCAAGGAGTACATTGATTGGTGGGTGCGGGTGTGTAGAGTTCAGTTCTTGTCTACGGAACATATGCTTCAGGATCCCAGAGGCATCCAATTACCGGATGATGTCCCTTTGGCGGCGACACAGCCGAGGGATTTGATCGTCGTCCTTTCCGTGCGATGCTCTTCCATGAGCTCGGCAACAGTGCACTGATGTCAGAAGGAAGGGTGAAGGGGCGGCTAGAGGTCGACAGCAGGGTAACCTGGGTGGAGAGGATACCGGAGAGGAGGCTAAGTTCCGTCGGCAGGAGGGATGTGCATAATCATGGAGGGGCGGATACCACGGCACATGAGGCCGAGGGTGGTGGAGATCAGGGCGGGGAGGACACCATGGGACATGATGCGGATATTGATTTCTTTAGTGGCGTTGATCTCGAATTGGCGAGGTTTATCCTTCAGGGCGAGAGTTTCGGGTTAGGATCCGCCCTACATGCATCCACAGAGGGCATCAGGTGGCTGGCCCCACGGCCGATATGTATGGGGTTTTCACTTGCGGTGACCAGATGTTGGATCAGATCGCCCAGGGTTATCTTGGTGTTCGAGGCTTGGACGCTCCCGTAACGGGTAGTGTAGACGCTCCGGCCATGCACCAGTCTATACCGGTATATAGGCCAGAGCCACCCATTCAGTATCACCATAACCCAGGGTAGCAATATCAGGGTTTTCAGTATTATCAGCCATCACAGCCACATCGGCATTATTATCAATCATCACCCCATCAGCAATATATGTAGCAGTCACCTCAGCCACATTTCTTCCATCAGTCATAGCCTCAGCAGTATTATCAGTCGCCAGTTCAGCCTCAGCAGTACTATCACACACCGTCTCCTCATCACCACTATTACCAGAGTTCATCACAGTCATCACCCCATCATCCGCATCACCCTGATCCATCTTATCACTCCGCCCCGGAGCCATCGACTCATGAGATTGTTCGCCCTCGGGCACAGAGGCCACATAGGCATCGATAACCGCCCCCATGTGGGACTTCATCCCATCTGCACCATCGACCAGCGCAAGGTGGAGATCGGGCCTAGGATATTTATTTACTATCTTCTTATGCAGACTTGTTTGTCTTTATATTTATTTACTATCTACTTATGCAGACTTGTTTTCTTTATATTTCGTTTAGGTTTTATGTTTAGTTGGCATGTTTTGTGGTTGTGATGTTGTAGATGTGTTGTTTCGACTTTTTATGTTCTCGGGATTGGTTTCACTTACTATGTTTTGTTTTTTTTTTTATGTTCTCGCTCAAATGGTTAACATTCTTGCAAAAACAAATTTAAATTCATAACACAAGGTTCACAAACACCAGAACGGAAATAAACAAACTTCAGAAAGAAAAAAAACAATCATCATAACAAAAAAATAAAAACCATAACAGAACACCATACACAAACACCATGAAAACTGAAATCGCAGTGACACCCTCACTCATGGTTCACCCTGTGGGGCGTCCGGACACGCACGTCTTGTGTGTCCCTCCTGGTGGCACATACTACATCTCTTCTCGACGCGCTCAACCATGTCCATCTCGTTCCTGATTCGGGTGGACACGGGCCGACCTTTCTTCTTGCGGCGCATGACAGTGTTCGGCCGGATAGTGGGCCCATCCCACTCAGGCCACAAACTCTCATCAGGGATTGGTGGGAACTCCATCTGATAAACACTGAACACGGAGTGCATACTATACACTGGATCCACAAACTGTCCCTATTCCACGCTCTCCGCAGCACAACTCGCAAGAGTGTGACGACATGGATAGTGTAGGGATTGGAATTCCCCACAGTCACATGTGTCTTGCCTCAGCAGGAAACGGAATGAACACCCGAACAACCCATGTAGTTTCTCTAGCTCATCCACGCTAAATACAGAGGCCTGACGATCGCAATGAGTCACTCGCATCTTGTTCAGATCTTCCCTGTTCTTCTCTATTGCTATCAACAGTGTCTGTGAGAACCTCATGCCGGCATTAAGCTATGTTGCAGCCTCTCTCCCTTTTCTCACAAATAACTGTTGGAGCCTCTCATAAGGAGCTCGGATGATTGCGGTGACTGGAAGGCGACGTGTCCCCTTCAACACAGCATTGATGCACTCAGACAGGTTGGTCGTCATGTGCCCCCAACGACAGCCCTCGTCAACATGCTTCATCCACAAATCCTTACGGAAGTTCGAAACCCACTGATGCATGTCCACAGAATGGGCCTCCAGACACTGCATGTAGTGCTCCATACTCTTCAGCAATGAACTGTAACCAGCATTCGTCATCAGCTCTTTCCCTCTAGTGTTTCTAAACCTCGACATGAAGTTGGCACCCATGTGCCTTCTGCAATATGCGTGATGTGCAGTTGGGGGGGTCCAACTGTTCCTCTCATCATTCAGTGCGCCTCAGATGGCGTTAGATTTGTCTGAGATAATCATGAGCCCATGCTGTGGAGTGACATGTCTTCGCAGGTTCGATAGAAAGAAGGACCACGACTCGATTGACTCAGATTCAACAAGTGCAAACGCAATCGGCAAAATATTGTCATTCCCATATTGTGCAACCGCGATCAACAGCACCTCACCATATTTTCCATGGAGATGAGTCCCGTCAATGGAAATGAAATTCTTGCAGTGCTTGAATGCTTCGATGCAGGGAAGAAAGGCTCAAAAGACTTTATCGAACTGTCGTGAATCACGATCCAGCAGGTGCCCATTGTAATAAGGCACGGTTTCCAACTCTGTCACTGTGCCCGGTAGAAACATCTAAAATGTTTGTAGCAACCATGGTACCCTATTGTATGACTCCTCCCACTGTCCAAATAAAATAATCATCGCCTTCTTCTTGGCGATCCACACTTTGCGATAAGAAGGCTTGAAATGATAACCCTGCTGGATGGCACTTTGGAGAACAGGAACAGAGACATTTAGACTAGTCTTCACCATTGGCAGAATGACGGCGGACATGAGACTACTGTCCAACTGAGAGTGGCCAGCCGATATTGTTGGTGCGAGACAAGTGTGTGCGCCTCCAAACTTGCGAACCTCCCTACTACAACCACACAGTTATTTAAATAGGGCATCAAATACGGAGCACAAGCATAATTGCGTACACGAATTACTTACCAATAGTCGAGGTTCTGCCTCAACGCACAAGCATAATTGTGTACACGAATTACTTACCACTGACATCCATCTTCCGCATGCTTGCACCTGCAATGGTACTTGATTCTATCCGACTCAACAACCCTATATTCTGCATTCCTCCCAATGCTATAATTCTTCACTACAGTCTGAACCGCTTCCCGGTTATGCATCCGATGGCCAACTCGAAGCTCTGCACCACCGTCTGTGTTATAATCATTGTACATCCCCCGCTTTCAACGGATCAACACTCGTCCTTCATCTAGGTCAAGCTGCTGAAAAAATCAGGGCACATCTGCCAGCCGTGGAATTGGAGGCGGTGCAGGGAGGATGTAACGGGGACGTCCAGTTGCTGGGGTATCTGGGATACACTCACCGCCTTCCTGACAGTCAGACGAAGATCCAGAACTTGCAGCATAATCCGAATCAGACTCTGAATTATCCATTTTCATTTCCGGATTCGACACCGACGGTTCGACAATGCGGACTGGTGCAGCGGCAACAGTCGGCCACATGGGCTGCCTTCTTCACCAACCTCAACCAAAAAATCCATAACATGTTGGGACATCAGTCTGCGATGACATCCGAAAGTGACACGGACATGCTCATCATTAAATAACCGCACCACAAATGCACGAATCTACCGTTGGGCTGCCGCAAAGTGATACCCGACTTTCCGTATCTCCCTAAATCTACCTCCTAGGTTGTACAAGAAGACTTACACTAACTCTGACATGGTGCTTATATCCGCATGCTAGAACACCATCGGTGAGTCGGATTGGAACCAGATTTTGTCTTGCCGCTCATGAATGACGGCATTAGGGTGCAACCGGATAATCAAAGGTGGATCCATAAAAAAAACCAAAGGGTGGGTGAAACAAAAAAAAGGAGAAACTAAGAGGAAGAATGGGTAGGTATGGAGTGAAATGGAGAGCTGCCCAACTAGTTGGTTATATAGGTTTTAACGTGAACCAGTGCCGCAGCCACTGTTCATGGCTAGTTTCTCTCCCAGTGCCGCAGCCACTGTTCACGACTAGTTTCTCTCCCAGTGCCGCAGCCACGGCCTGAGGCACCAGAATAACCCCAGTGCCGCAGCCACAGCATAAGGCACCATAATTAGGCCAGTGCCACAGCCAGTGTCAAAGGCACTGCCTTGATACACCAATGCCGCATGCCAGCGTCACTCCCATGGAAAAAGAAGGCCAGTGCCGCACCCAGTGCACGAGGCACTGCCTTGTTTTGGGTGACTCGGCCTCAGCCTGCAGCACTGCTAATGGAAAATAAAAAGGTAAATATACATAATAATATTTAATTTGGTAAATATTGATTTAATAATATTTATTTAAAAAAAATCCCTGATATTTTCGTCTCTCTATATAAATAAATCTGTACACTAGAACTGACCTTACCCTTAATATTTTCGAATAGTTTTAAATTTATTCTTACGCCAAATTTTTTATAATCAACATATGATCAAAATTTCTTTACCCATTTGACCCTTCTTTATATACCATCCACCACCACTAACACATATAACGGAGATTTTATGAGTTCTTCTAGAGACTACGGTGGTGACGTTGGCGTGGGGTGAGGGTGAAGAAGAGACGACAACGGTAGTGCACAATGATGATACGAAGTGTGTTTGAAAAGGAGAGTGATTTGAAGAGAGAAAAAAATAGTTTCATGACGATAATGATAATGAAGAAGATGAATAGTATTTTGATGGTAAAATTCGAAAAAAATAGTGTTGACCACATATTAACCATTAAGTATTTGACAATATGAATAAAATTAAAACTAATTAAAAATGTTAGTATAACATTAAATTAAGTTAAACGTTATGAGTATTTTTAAAGCTTTTTTCTCAAGTTCCAAAAAACACACTTTACCCTTTTTAAAAAATACAATGAAAGGATATAAATTTTTTTTTTTGAAACTGAAACTGAAAGAACTTAAGAATCAAATTAGAATCAAAATGAGTTACCAAAGAAGAAAATTAGAATGAAATATCAAGTACGAAATAGGTTACATTCATAAAGTTTCAAACTTCAGTCAATTAATTAACACTGTTATATAATAGAATTTGAATATTTTAAATTAAGAAATTGATAAAATAATAAAATAAAGGATTAATCATCATAAAATTTTAAAATTTTTTATTATAAATAAATAAATCTTATTATTCTAATTAAGAAATATTAAATAATCATAATTATAATTTATTTTAACCATCACTTTTTGCAAAGTGATGACAAAAAATAATAATAGTTCAAATATGAGTTATGTTAGGTGCACATCAAAATCAGTCACTACAATAAGCTATCAGATATAATGCACATTGAAATACAAATAAATGTGTAGTTTTAATTCGTATTTAGTATGTATTTTGTATTTCAATATGTATTATACACTAATGGCTCATTTTAGTGGCTAATTTTGGTGTGCAAATACAATTGTTGTTCTAATAGGCATGTAGCATTCCTCTTACTAATTTTCTCACCTCGGATAACGACAATCGTATATAATAAGGCTAGGAAAAATATTGGTAATCAATAAAGAGATAATCAACAATCAATCAATTTTTTTTTCTTGGAAAAATAGTTAATCTGAAATCTAGTGAAATCGATGATCTGAAACTAGTTAAATAGATCATCTGAAATCGGTAATTTAAAACTTAGTAAAACATATCCTTTGAAACCTTAAATATATATGTTACCAAGATTGATAGTTGACGGAAAAACCATTGAAAGGGGTTGCTGGAAATTCGCGGGTGCTGACGATCGCTTGGAAAGCCACTAGCAGTTGCAGTAGCTGGTGGCATGTAGTAACAAGTGATAGAAGTAGATGATTTGTGATGCTAGGTGTATACTAAAATTAGTCATTAAAATCAGCCACTAATGTATAATATATAAATTAAAATACAAAATACATATGTATTAGATGATTTGGTTGCTAATTTTGGTGTGCAATTAATAATCTTGTTAAAATTATGGTGTCTAAAGAAAGAAGAAAAATGATTAATGATAAAAAAAAAAGTAAATAAAAAATTGCTAATCAATTAAATTTCTTAAATTGTTAGTTATTTAATAGGAAACTTATATCAGGAACTCGAATATTTATGTGATTTTAGGTATTAATTTTAATCATATATATTTTATAACTAAATAAATTAAGATCAATAACTAAAAATATAGGAACACTCGAATTTTTGGTATACCTGATCTATTTTCTTGGTTAACGGTTAAATGTAATAAACTAAAAAATATTGTTAATTTTTATTCATATATATATATAAAAAGAAAATCTAGCTAATTAACATTTTGATAATCAATATCAATCAATAAATTTAAAATATTATTATTTATTTATGTTTCATTTTTTATAAATTGAATTTTTTTTATTTTATTGAATTTTTATCTTTTATTAATCATTATTGGTCAAAATTTTATTGATTACCTAGCATAATTGATATAAAAAATAAATGAGGCTACGAAATTAACGTTAAGAAACTATTAGGAAGCTAATAATTAAATTATCATTTAAAATTTTAAAAATTATCATTCAAAATTAAAAAAATTATTATCAATAATCATCCATTAAATATATAAATTATCATCCATAAATCATATATATCCCTTGCCTCCTATTGAATGTATAATGGGTCCTTAGTTTTTTCATAAATATATTGCTAATGAGATCATATCAATCAATCAAATGCCGTATCCCATATATCTAATCGAATAAACAAACTATTGGGAATAAAATAAAATAAAAAAGAAGGTCGGTGAAATTGAGCTTGAGGACATATGTTATTGTTAACGACTGCCATTATATTGTCGCATCGCGAATTGGCTGAGCCAAGTTGTAAACGACACCTCCCGTGCAGTTGTTGGTAACCAAAACGACCCCACCCCTCTTCTCTCTCTCTCTCTTCTTTCTCTCTCTCTCACACCCATTACATATCAGGTCTCAACCCTCGCCCTCACGCTCCCCTTCCCTGACCATTTCTTCTTCTTATCGCCTCCTCCGTTGACCTTTCACTTCCCATCCTCCGAACCTAAAATCTCCGATTCAAACTTTCAGATCTGCCAACCTCAACCTTCTTTCTCGCAAGTTCAAGGTTTGATTCTTCACTTTGCAGTTTCGAGCCACTCCTTTTTTCTCTTATCTCTTTCTAGGGTTCATACTTCAACCCTACTTCACTTCCGAACTCCTTGTAGCTGCTTCTTGTGCCCTAACGCTTCTTTTCTTTCTCAGATCTAGTTGAATCTCCACCGGAAACTCTCGATTCACAGCTCTTTCCGCTGAAATCCCCTTCAGGTTTCGCGATTTTTCCTTTCTCTGTTTCTCCGCTTGTTGATCTGTTCGTTCGTTCTTACGCGGAACGAAATACGTGTGATTTTCGTTGCGGATTTGTTAGGTTTTTGAGATCTGAACGGCTTCGTCGTGTTTTTTCTTTCAGATCTGGGTTTGGTCACCATTTTCATCGATCTGCAAGGGTTTTCTAGTCGGAGATGTCGATTTTACAGAAAGGCGATTCGGTTCAAATCAGGGAGGTATGGAATGATAACCTAGAGGAGGAGTTTGCGCTGATCCGCGAAATCGTTGACGAATTCAACTATGTCGCCATGGATACGGAGTTCCCCGGCGTTGTTCTTCGTCCCGTAGGGAACTTCAAGAATATCAACGACTACAACTACCAGACCTTGAAGGACAACGTTGACATGTTGAAGCTGATCCAGTTGGGTCTCACTTTCTCCGACGAGCACGGCAACCTCCCTACCTGCGGCACTGAGAGCTCCTGCATCTGGCAATTCAACTTCCGTGAGTTCAACATCAGCGAGGACATCTTCGCCAGCGATTCGATC
>JASCZI010121021.1:26482-40996 GCA_036250425.1 Stylosanthes scabra | reverse complement strand
GAAGATGGAGTCTGGAGATCATACTGTCAATTCCTAACTGATTAACAGCAGCAACAAACTTGCGGTGAAGCTCCACAGACCAAACAACTCGAGGCTTCTTCTGGGCTGACGGATCCTCATTGTCATGGCCATTATCTTGCTCCTCATCTTCTTCATCATCCTGATCCTTCCTTTTCTTATTCAGCTTCCCATTTTGCTCTGATTTTCCTGTTCCTGCTGACCCTACCACATTGCCGGTCTCTGAATTAGGCTTGTCGGAGTTCCTGGTTTTGTTCTTCTCCTTCGAATCAAACTTCTTCCTCCTAATCACATGCTGCCAAATGTTCTTCAGCTCTTCAATTCTCACAGGTTTTAGAAGATAATCACAAGCTCCATGAGAAATCCCCTTCATAACAAGCTTTGTATCACCATTTGCAGACAACACTGTATTCAACAAACATTACAATCACTCAAAAAGCAATTGAAAATAACTTGAAAAACAGATTTTTAAATAAGCTTTACCTACTCGTCTTAGTTTAATATTTGTCAATAAATGAATTATAAAACACAGAATCTTTGGAATGAAAAGGACTGGGACTGTTATGAGTTAAACAAAATAGAGTCAAATATTTAATACAACAAAACCAGAAAACCAAACCCTAATTATTAGGAATCTAAAGGTCTTAACTTTCTAATTGGATTGATAATCATAAGAAAAAAATCGACATTGGGAAAATGTAAACAAAGAAAACAGGACAATAATGAACTGGTGAAGATTGGCATTAGGAGTAAGAAATCCCCACATACTTATAACAGGTAGGTCCATCTCAAGTCCCACAAGCTCAAGAAGCTTAAATCCATCCATGTCTGGCATGTGCACATCACTTATTACAAGGTCAAACTTGTTTTCTCTCAACAGCTTCAATGCCTTTATTGCTTGGCTTGTTGTGGTAACTGCAAAAACACCATCAACCACCCAATCTTTCTGTTATTATTATTATGTGAGAAAAAAACACATGTGCTGTTTCACACTTTCAGTGCTAACAATTTCACTAATAGAAGCATTGAATATTGGAATGTCATGGGACCAAAAGAAAGAAACAAGAGATAATTTCATTCACACTTTAACCCTCAAAATCTAGAAGAAGAACAAAGCAGAAATCAAAAGAAAAGGGAAGGAGGCTAACCATGATATTGACATCTTCTGAGAAGAGTTTCTAGAACCATTAGGCAAGTAGGGTCATCATCAACTGCAAGAACACGCATTCCTTTAGGGAACTGATCACTGCTATCATCAACACCATTCTCCATGGTCATCTTATGGATCTGAAACCAAACCTTCCCAACAAGAAGAATCTAGAATATAATGGAGGAGAGGAGAGGAAACACTGGTCAAAGAGAATAAAAATTGGATTTTTATTGTTGAAGAAGTAACAATAGGTATATAAGGAAAAGAAGAGGGTGAGAACTGAGAAGAGAACCAAAGACTAAGAAGAAAAAAAACAAAACAAGTTAATAAAAAAGGTTAGTGTCTTTTTGTGCATATATATGTGTTTGTGAATGTGTGTGAAGCTGTGGAATGAGAAAGTGTAGGAAATTGGTAACTATGTATGGAAAGATCAAAGATGAAGCTTCCATCACTATGATTATCAACTTCATAATAAAAATTTGGAATCTAAATTATTACATTACCTAATTTGTGCACATTATAATATTACCAAATATAGTTCATATTTTTAATTTCCTCAAATTACTCTCCAAATCTAATATTTCTGTTTTTTTTTTTTTTTTTTCTCCTCTGATAATATTAATTACAAGCAGATTAAAAGATTATATTTAAGAAGAATGAGATTAGGACCCATGATGATGTTTCAACTTTGGCAAAGGCATAGAAAGAATCAGAGGGAAGTGGATGCTGATGATGATGCAAATATGCAATTCAAAGTTTGTGGTGCAGCGAAGGAATGAACAAGGCAAAACCCAACACGTGCATGTCACGCGCTCAAAAGTAAACTGGAAAAGTGGAGAACCGAATCCAGTTAGAATATTTTCCCATTTATTTGACACTGTTTGGATAGAAAATGACTTCTATGACTATAATAACTTGATTATTCATTTTTTGTGGAAAATATTGGTTTTTAAAAAAAACTGAAGAAATTCATTTTCTAACTTTAAATGATTATTGGTATCATCAATCATAACGGGGAAAATAATTTAGTCTTGAACAAAAGTATTTTTTAGACGGCTAATGCTATTTGAATAAGTGGTTTTGGCTAACCAAGTTTAACCAAGTAATTTATTTCTATTTAAATAGAATATTATTTCAGCGTCAAATAGTATAAAAAATTGCACATAAATAAAGTTTTATTTGATATCGAAATAGTCTTCTATTTAACATAGAAATAAATGATTTGGTTGGACTTGATTGACCAAAACCACTTATTCACATAAAATTATTGTTTTTAAACAATTATGCTAGGAAATCAATACTTTGATGACAAATGCGATAATAAATAAATGAACATTTAAGATTGATAAAAATTATCATAAAAAAATAAAAAATGATCATAAAAAATTATGCACTCATCTTAATACACTCATTCACTTATCTTAAATTACTCATTCTCAAGATCATAAAAAAAAATATATTCAACATATTTAAAATTAAAATTCAATAAAAAATACTTTCTCCATTTCATTTTAATTGCCTAATTTCACTCCAATATACTAATTTAGTTAATTATTGAATTATATTAAAAGTCTAAAATATAATATTAAAATTACAGCAATACATTATTATTAATGCACTAAATTTTAATTTGATTAGTTAGAGTGAATGTGCATTAAAGATGGTTTAATTAGTTATTGAAATTGTGAAAGAGTATAGTAGGCAAATTTTAATTAATTATACCTTGAAATCTTAAAATGGACAAATAATTTGAAATAAGAAAAAAGATGAAAATAGGCGATTAAAATGAAATGGAGGAAGTATTTTTAATATATATTAGTTTTGGTCTTTAAAAAATTATAAAACAAATACATTAATTCAAACTAAAATTAGTTACTTTCTAACTTTTTTATTTTATAAGTGAAATTGATCCCTAAAACATAAAAATAAAATATTGGGGACTAATTTGACTTATAAAACAAAAAATTGTAAATTAATTTTAATTGAAAACTAATATCTAGTTTGAAATTTCTTACAACCCAAAATGGATATATACTTTTTTTAAAAAAAAAATTACTTGCTCAAAAAAATAAATCCAATCAGTTATTATTTTTTCTATTCAAACAGTTATTAGTTACTACTAATAATATATATAAGATATGTAATAAAGAGTGACCCAATTAGGGTCAACTTTCATATATTATTTTTACATGACTTGTATTTTGGTCAAAGTTATAAGCTTTGGGGAAATTGTTGTTAATTATAATTGGAGTTATGAATAAATGAATGACTTTATAATTTATAATTTATTCACGTGAAAAACACTTGTCTACCTGCGCCTACATATATCATAGACATAATGTCACCAAAAAAATAAATAAATAAATAAATAAATATACATAGACATAGACAACATCACCTTTTAAAGAGGGGAGGGTTTGGTGGAATGAGGAAGATAATGACTTATCAAATACTAATAATAATGATGATAATAATATTAATATTAATAATAAACAACGCTTCTTAATACTAAACGAATCATCTTTTATTTGAATGCCCACTCCACTATGATGTTTGATTTTATTTTATTTATTTTCCCTTTTGCCCCTTGAAGCGCATAAAAAGGTACTTTAGCATGTGGTTTTCAGATACGATTTCAAAATTGATATCACTCATAGATAGACGCCAAAAAAATATTTAATTTAAGCCAAAATAATATATAAAAAAAAAAAAAAAGTAGAGAGTCAATACTTTATAATTAATAGGGAGCTAAGATATAAGTTACAGATGATAACTCATATAAATTTTGGATGATAACTTAATTATTGGCTTTCTAATAACTCTCTAACATTAATTCCGTAGCACTATTCTAATATATAACATGTAAACAAAATTACAAGTGTCATGTAATTTTTAGTTTATTAGCATGATATTAACTTTGATAGAGTAATCTATTATATCAATGTTTAAGAAGATTAAAACATAAAATTATGTAACCTAGCTACTTGATTGAAGGCAACTATAAATAAAATCGTTATCATTGGTATATTTTTAATTAATAGACGTACAAGAGGGGACATTATTAGAAATAACAGATCGTATAACTAAAGATAACGACAACCTTAATGAGCTGGATATAAGAAATTGCTTAAGTTTTTTAAATTAAGCAGAGTCTCCACTAGCCGATAATAATTAACATATAGTCTTAATGATATCATATCCATGGAGTTGAACCATCTAAAGGTTTGACAGCATCTCTAGGATGATGTTGAAGATTGAAGTAGAATAAGGTGATTGCGAGATTGGCTATGGAGTCAATAGTAGTTATCTTGAAGAAGGTGATTTAGTTGGAGAAGATTCGAGGTAAAATTGTTGGAGGGGTGATAGTAAAGTGATAAGTGTTGTTGAAGAACTTGAGCTCCTTATTGAAATTTTACTCATCTGACAAAACATATGTTAGTTAATAAGTTATGATTAAGAATTCCTAGGTAGCTGGAAGTAGCAAAACATATTTGATTGAATAATGAAAGCACACGAGAAGAAGAATAGTGACACATACAGAAGATTATTGAAAGAAACAGAAATTAAAGTTGTTGCTTAATAGCTTAGAGTTGGCTCATGAAATCACATGTTCCAAAGATCCTACGTATCACAAATTAAAGCATCAACACACCACCCCTATTGGCTATTGGGATTAAATAAAAAAATAATAATTATGATTATAAATAGTATTATTATTAAAATAATTTTACAATTTTTGCTCTGGAGTGGTGGCTTGATTTAATAACCATATCTAAAAGATTCATTCATCCTTATTGGGATTCCTTTCTTTTTTCAAAGCACATGACTTCCCCCAGCTTCCCTTTAATTTCTCTCTTGTTTTTTACAATTTAATTATTAAATATTAATTCTTTTATTATTGGGCCTCGTTAATTGGAGACAGGACAGTGCAAATGAGTTTGCTTTTGCTTAAGCAGTGCATGCTCAATTAGTTATTTAGTTTAGTGAATACCAAAAAAAATTTTATTTAGAGCATTGATAAGTCCATATATTGTGTAAAGTTTTTGGTTGAAAAGAATAAATTCATCGACACTTAATCTTTGTGAACTCATGTATTTATGAATTTTTTCTTAATTAAGCTTAATTGATCAAAACATGTTTTTTAGACCTTTAAAATTGTTAAATTAATTTTTTTTCTTCTATTCGATATCTTGATATGTTTGTTTAAGTTGTTTAAGATTTAAGAGACAATGATGGCTTGAAAAGATTAAAAAAAGCATGGAAAAGTAGAGGATTTCATGAAGAAATAAGGGGTGCTAGAAGCTATCAAATGTGTACACAGTCAGTACTATGTATACAATCTGCTGTGCAAGCTTGTTGTTTCACTGTTTCATATTTCATTCATGAAATGCACGTGTAAGAGCTTTTTGGTAATCATTTTGGACACATTTTCAGCCCCTAATACACATGTTTGAAGGCCTAATTGAAGACAAAAAAAAGGGGACAACATAAAAACATCACAACAACACAACTCTTAACACACACTCATCAAACACTCGCTTTCTTATTTTTTTCTTTTAGTTTGATCTCCTAGTTTTGAAGGAAGTTCTCACTTTTTTTGCAACTCTAGGATTTTACCTTCAATTTTTCTTTGTTTCTTAGTTGTAGTTGTTGATTAAGATACTTGGTTAACATATTCTCTTGTCATTTTTCATCTATTTACTCTTACCGCTCCTTTTTATTTTTATGAACATAAATTAGTGCTGGAACCTTGGATATTGGGTTGAAATTTATGAATGAATCTTTGTTTTTATTCTATATTTATGTTTAATTGAGCTATTATTATTCTAGTTTCTTGTAGTGGGTATGGTTCATTTTGATTATTATCGTAATTTATGATGTATGGTGTTTGTACTCTTTATGTGTTTGATGAAATGTCTTAACTAGTTATGGAGTAGAATTTAAATTCTTGGTTGGGGTTAAAATATTTAGTCACTTGAGTTACAATTGTGTTAATTGATTGGTGATTGAGGGTTATTTAATTAATCTTATTTTTACTAACGCTAATTATTTATTAAACTCAATTAGTAAGTGGATTAGGACTTGTGATTGGGATTATTTAAAGCCAATTGACATTCCTCAATTATTAGCGGTTAATTAATTGGTTGCTCTTGGATATTACTTTAATTTTTGGTTAGTGACAAGGATTGTGAGTTAACTCTCAACTCTAATCAAGAACTTGTTAGAATTTGATTAAATCATCTTTTAATTGCCTTGATTAATTGTTTAGCTCTTTTAGTTTAATTAGTTGCTAGTTTAGTTTAATTATCATCTAATTGTCTAATTGCTAGTTGGTAGTTTAATCTTTAATTTCCTAATTTAGTTACATTTCTAGTTACTTGCAATTTAATTCTCTTATTTGCTTGTTTAATTACCTTCTTGCTAATTTAGTTAGTAAACTCAATCAAACAACATTTTCACTCCTAGTCAATAGCAACCTTTGTTCAATTTCAAGGGAGAACGACTCGAGATTAATACTCTCGGTTTGATTTTACTTGAAACATCTTTTGAAACTAAATTTGATCATTGTCAATTACCGGTTGGGCTAACTACAACGTAATTGTGTTTTTGAACTTGAGAATTTCTCAACCACTCTTAGATAGTGCATCAAGCATCTCCAATGCATAGTTTTAATTTAATATCAATTTGGGTCTCATATAATATTACGTCAGTATTTGTGGGACCATATGCGATTTATACTACATTTGAGATTAGCTCCAATGCATAGTCTCAATTCAATTTTTATTTTATTTTATTTTATTTTTAATTATTTCAAATAATATGTATTTAATGAGTTGTCCAAATAGCATATTTTGGTTCGCACTCTCTCAAAGTGATACGGTGTCAACTTAGTGATACTAGTATCACTTTCTTTTTTCCTTCCAATGTATAACAAAGTATCAGTTCAATTTATTTATGTTTTAGAGAAGAATTGATACTCAAAAAGTGCACAATTAGAGATGCTCTTAGTTTAGTTAATGACCATTTCTAAATTAAGATTTTGTAGTGATAATAGTCAATCCTTATTAATCAATTTTCCCCTAATTTTAGTGTTTGAATTTTGTATAATATGTATGTTTTGAAAGTTTTGAAATTAATACAAAAATAACAAAAAATATTGTTTGATTTTCAGTAATGCTACACATCTAAGCAATTTCATCAACCAAGCATTTCAAACCAACTCTCACCAATAGTGCGTGAAAACACGCGCTTCTTCCTTTTCCCTGTTTCTGCATGAAAACACTTGCTTCCTGTTTCTGCAACTTCTCCTCTTTCTCCTCCACCTCCACCTCCTCCTCCTCCTCCTCCTCCTGCTATTGCGTCGCCGTAACTGTCGCCTTTGTAGTGGTCGCTGCTGTCGCCATCAACGTTGTTGACTTGTTGTTGTCGCTGCTTCCACCATCGTCATAATCTTCTTCTTCCTCATCCTCTTCCATTTCTTCTTCTTCTTCTCCTTTTCCTTCTCCTCCTCTGTTATGTTGTTGATGTTGTTATTGTTGTTGCTACTACTATTGATGATCTTCTTCTTCTTCTTCTTCTTCTTGAACATAACCGGATTTTCATATAAAACAAAATCAGATTTTCATAAAAACATAATCGAATTTTGAGAAAAAAAAAACGAAGTGGATTTTCATTAAAAAGCAGAACCGGATTTTCATGAAAATCAGAAGCATGAACGCCTAGGTGCCCATCTTGGCGCCTAGGTGACTAAAAACAGAACCAGATTTTATAAAGAAAAGAAGTGAATTTCGTTGAAATACAAAACCGGATTTCGTTGAAAAAATGAATTGCATTTCGTTGAAAAGTAAGAACCGAATTTCTCATCATCATCATCGTCGTTGTCATCGTCGCCGCTTCTGCCGTTGTTGTCGGAAGAAGTAGCTGAAGGAAGGAGGAGAAGAATGATGAGACGAAGAAGAAGAAGAAGAAGAAGAACGAGGAAGAAAGGAAGGCGTGGTTGCAGCAGAAACGAAAAACTCGTTTTGTTGGCGCATGAGGAAAATAGCTTGGTTTGGACTTAGTTGGTTAAAATGCTTAGTTGTGTAGAATTATTGTTTTATTTAATGTGACAACAACTTCTGCATTGGTTCGGAATTTCGCTAAAATATTTGGATAATTATTCAAAAAGTGTATTAATAAATTGAAGCAAAAATTGATCCCGTGATTTTTTTTTTGTCAATTTTTGGTCTTTCACAAAAAATATACTTAGCATAAAATCACCAAAATTTTAAAAATGGAAAAAATTTTATTTTTCTAAATTTTATTTTAAAGATGGAAAAAATTAAATATAATATGAAAATTCAATCTCTAAAATTCTTTTGAAAATATGTATATAATATTTAGTTATTTTTGTTACATCTTTAAATTTGTTACAAGAGCTTTCATATTTTTAAAATTTTTAGAGTATTTTTGTCATTTAATTTTTCGAATATGGATTTTAGTAGGTCACTTTTAATAGAATGAGAAATGGCTACAACCGACTTCTATAAAGGAAAATCAACTGGAATAATAATGGCAACTAGCTTTGGCTCTAGCAACTCTATATTCCAGTGAAGATTAAAATTCTCTTTTGGTTATGTTTGCATGATGGTCTTGCAATTGATGTCTTTCGTTTTCGTCGGGGTCTTTCTAATTCGACCACTTGCTCTCGTTATAATACTTCTTCTGAGGATTCTAACCATTGTCTTAGATTGTGTCCTAAGGCCTATTAGATATGGTACTCCTTGGTCGTAGGTGTGATTGCTATCGATTTTCTTTTTTATTTGGATAGTTGGTTTCAGAAAAATTTGAAGCAACGTAAGCTCCTTTTCTCAGCAGCCATACGGTGGATTTGGAAAAAACGTAATAAAAATTGTATTAATGCAAGTGATCCTTTGACAAAGGGCAAAGCTTTTCATCTCATTTGTCATTCAACTCATGAGTTTAACACTTATCGCTCTCTTATAATTTTTTCTATCTTTCAACAGTAACTTATTTCTAGCAACCTCATCTCCCTCCTGTATTTAAAGTAGATTGTGATGCTAGTCTTTTTTATTCTGATCATGTTGTTGGATTTGGGTGTATTCTTCAAAATTTCTAAAATAGTTGGATCAAAGGCTGATTTAGAGCCATCCCCATTGGTAGTATGCTCTGTTGTGAATTGTTTACGGTTTGGAGAGGTTTGATTTTGGCTTAGGAATGTGGGTGTAAGAATGTCATTTGTGAGACAAATTATTTGAAAGATCCTTTTATTGGTTAACCAAGACTTGGATTCTTCAAATTCTGACTTTCTAGCCAAGATTCACGAGGTTTTGCATTAGAACAAGACTGCTATTGTCTTTCTGATTCAACGCACGATTAATTCGGCGGCTAATAATATGGCCAAGAATGTTGCTAGAGCTCAACATTGTTACATTGAGTGGCTTCACCCTTAAAATGCTTTAGATAGGACCATTTCTAAGGACAAATCTTCATCCTCCCAATTTTCTTTGTATTTTTTTCTTCAGTGACAAAAAGAAAAGGAATGAACTCACCTTGGCTTCTTGGAGTATGTAGCCATATCTAGGGTGATCAAGACCCGGAGCGGCCCGCATCCCGGCCCGGGCCCGAGATGGATTTTGCCGAGTTGAGTTTGTAATTTTTGACCCGTTGTAATTTTCGGGCCGATCTTGGGTCTAGCTTCGGGTCACCCAGTCCGGCCCCGAAGCCACTTTTTCTTGATTAAAAATATATTTTAATGTAAAATTAGTAATAAAATATTATACTTTTATACTTCTATTAATATTTTGTATATGATATAATATTGTTTTTGTTTTAAAATAATTTATTTTGATATAAACATAGTATAATATTTGTGAAAATTAATATTTAAAAATAAAAATTTATTATTTTACTATATAAAATTTATAAAATTGTATATATTAATTTATATCGGGTCTATTAAGGTCGAGTCCGGGTCTCATCAAACCCGACCCGACATATAATTTAAATAAAAAATTAGACCCATGTACTATTAGGGCCGGATCAATGTCTTGCCAAACCCGGCCCGTCCTATGTGCACCCCTAGCCATATCTTTTTTTTTATAGTATGTAGCCATATCAATTTCATATGTGTTTTACAGATTTTTTACCAATTCGTCAATGTAAATGATCGACTATCACCAAGCTAAAGACAATATCAACAGAAAAATAAAAATAAAAAGGATGAAGAAGATGAAGGAAATGGAAAGGAAGATTTAAGAAAATGGAAATGACAATAAACTTAGAAAGAAATAAAAGTACAAGAAGAAAATGACATAAGTTAAATAAATCTATAAAGGAAATAACAAGAGTTAAATGAAACTGGAAAGGAAATGGGTGGAAGGAACACTTGGTTTTCCTCTATATATCCGTGTATCCTGGGTTAGGATGGGTAGGATGTGTAGAGTACTGTCAAGGTTCCAACCCTTTATTCTGAAACTAAACCTTCTATTTATAAGTAATTCTAGAAATAAAAAAATTACAATCATATCCTATTAGTTATTTTATTTTAATAATTAAATAAAACTTTTGTAGAAGTATCTTCTTGAACTCTTGTAACTTCTGCATGAAAGAGTACGTAGGGTACGTAGGTTGTAAAACACTAACTGCCTTATTATGCAGTTGAAGACTAAACATTTGTAACTTCTTTCATATTTGATAACTTTTACTTTAAAATACTCTTCACCTGGTCACACGTCGATCTTTTTCCCTCTTCGACAAAAGTGTTGTATCTTTTTTATGACCATCGAACAATTTCTTTCTTCGATAAAATATACTTCTTCAACCATGATCATTATTTGCCAAATAATCGAATAATCATGTACTCGATAACATCCATCACCAAAATGGCATATTGTTTATTTTTCAATATAACAAATGCCCTCAAGTATTTATTATTTTGATTAAAAGAAAAAAAATATAAATACTTAATAATACGAAATCTTTTGGATAAACTCAGATTCGACAACTTTTTCTTTTTTTTTCTTCTTTTATTTTTTCAATTTGTCGAACTCCTTCCATAAGTTAAGAAACATCAAAAAACTTTTGACCGACCAATTTTTTTCGATTAGAAAATTCGAAACCATGTGCCACCAAATTCACAAATTCATCTTCGGGTATCGAAATGTGACACTTATTTCTCATTTTGTTTTAATAGAATAACATGGTCATCAATCGATTCATTTTGAAGTCTTTTGACTTTACACAAGTCAAATAAACCAATTTTTATCTTTCCTTTGTAAAATTGTTCATGAAATTTTTTTCTAAATCCAACCAAGATTGAATCGAATTGGACGAGAGAGAAGAAAACCACGTAAATGCATGTTTAGTCAACGAACAAGGAAAATATTTCGTTTTCAGAAATTCATTTGTAGCAATTTGACCAATTTCAAAAGTGTACCTCGCTATGTGCTTGATGGTCGATTCATCACCTTCTCCAGAAAATACAGAAAATGACTTGGAGACTTTCCAACCTTCGGGCAATTGGGCTTCTTGAACAGAATTTGGAAAGGCTGAATCAAAACGAACTCGATTGACAAACCAAATATCGATGCCACTCCTATTCAAGATTTGTGTAACAACCTCTTTGATATTATGTTGGCCTCATGCACTGTTCTCGACAGTCTGATGTATATCATTATCCATCCTAGGTGGTGGCATATTGGGTATTTGTTGAATTATGGGGTCTTCGACATTCTTTTGAATATTTTCAGCCACATTTATATTCAGAATTTCATCCAACTTCTGTGACAACTTGTTTGCCATTTTATAGTAACTCATCTTAATTTTCTCTCGAACCATTGTTGCAAGAGAGTCAATCTCATTTGAAATTGATGGATTAAAAATACTCTCACCATTATCCATGATAACTTTTGCAAACTTCTTTTTATTTGTCAGAAAATTATTTTTTTATCAATCAACTTTACATAACTTCAAAGTTGAACAAAGAAAATTTTTTTACGTAGAAATTATCAATCTTACCGAATTTCAAAGTTGAACCACACAACTCTTTTTTAGAAACGTCGACTTTACAGAATTTCAAAGTTGAAGGAAGAATTTTTTTTTAATAATCTTCAACTTCATAGAATTTCGAAATATATAAAAAATTTTCTGTTGACATTTTTTTATACAACTTGTCCCACTAGACATGCCAATTTGTTTTACAGATTTTTTACCAATTCGTCAATTTAAATGATCGACTATCAAACGTTGTGAGTACCAAGCCAAAGACAATATCAACAGAAAAATAAAAATAAGAAGGATGAAGAAGATGAAGGAAAGGGAAAGGAAGATGTAAGAAAATGTAAATGGCAATAAACTTAGAAAGAAATAAAATTACAAGAAGGAAATGATATAAGTTAAATAAATCTGGAAAGGAAATGACAGAAGTTAAATGAAACTGGAAAGGAAATGGGTGAGAAAAACACTTGGTATCCATTTTTGGATTAGGATGGGTAGGATGTGTAGAGTACTGTCAAGTTTCAACCCTTTATTCTGAAACTAAATCTTCGATGACTATCGAACAGTTTCTTTCTTCGATACCAAATAATCGAATAATCATGTACTTAATAATATCCATCACCAAAATGACATACTGTTTATTTTCAACGTAACAATATGTTAATTGAAAAATTACTTGTTTAAAAACTTGCTACAAATATATAAAAAATCAATCCTCAAATTATTCGGCAATACAAAATATATATATACTCTGACTGTGGTGACTACACATTTAGTGGCTACGAGTGAAGATATGTTGGCCAGCCAACCAGTAGGTAACGCGTGGCTTTGTGATTAGGATATGTTCGATATTGAGTTTAGGAATAATTGCGGAAATACCATGAAAGTGAAGGATAGTTACATAAAAAGTTAAAAGGTGGAAGTGCCGACCCTATAACATGATCTTGGCAAAGAGGAAGTGGTTTGGCCATGCGTTACAGAGTTCAAGATAGGTGGATCAAAATGCATGGTATGCAATTGATGAATGAATATTACAGGATGCAAAAGAAGGAAAACAAATCGGCCATAAATTAACATGTTGAAGGCATGGAAATTAGCATGCGATAGGCACGGTTGGAAATTAGCATGCGTCAGCCACTGTAATAGGGCTCTTTCCTACGCCGCTTAACCCCGACTCCCCTACATCTCTCTAATCGTCTAATTAATCAGATTAGCAAAGTTTACCACACCCAATTAAGAAAATTACCCAACCACACTTTGTTGTGTCAAAAGGTTAGTTTGCCATGTGTCGCCTCTTATTAGTGTAATAGCCATAGGCATTGTAGCCACCAAACGTTTATAGGCAGCATAGAATTAATCTTCATATATATTGATTGATTTTTAGTCTACATAAAACATTTTTTGTTAAAAAATATTTATTAATTCTTTCAAAAGAAAAATAATTTTCACTAAAAAAAAATAAAATTTTGTCGCTCTTTTTGCTCTTTTTTTTTGTTTGGTAATTAATTAAGGGCCTTTATTCTTTATTAAAAAAAACGCCTTCATTGTTCTGCGAATTTTCAATTGGCCCATTCTCAAGGTCCAAAATCGAAGGGAATTGAAAGATAACTGTAAGTTTTTTTTTTTGTTTTTGGACAATAACTATAAATGTTCAAGGGACTGAAAAGTCACGTCCAAAAACAAGGACTGAAAATTGAAAACCAAAACCTCAATAAATTAGATTAATGACCAAAAACCATGTATTTAGATTCAACCTCAAACAATACCAAAATATAAAATGATTCAACCTCAAAAAATTTGAGACAAAAATCCCTAAAAAATTGTCTTTAGTAGTTTAGTTATTAAAAACTGTAAGGAGTACAAAAATGTGTGCGCTAAGCAGTAACGTCCAAATAAAAGTTAAATCTTCCTTTCAAAAAAAATAAAAAGATAAAACTTAAATCTAAAAAAATGTGCAAATAAAAGTGAATTCAATAGAAATGTTATGTAAACAAATGATAATTATACTAAAAACTAATTTTAAAAAATATTTTAAATTGGTTATTGTCAGGCTTATAATACATATATATCTCTTGATTTTTCAGTACTATCAATATATTGTTAGACTTGTCTGTGGTTGTTCCCACATATTTAAGTTCTGATTTTTCAATTTCTTTTTTCTTTTAAACTTTGAAGGAGAACCTTATTTTATTTTTGGACTGGAAGAGAACCTTATCTTTGATCAGATAAAATATTCACTTTCATTTAGGGTTTAGTAACCCTAAACTTTTCGGAATATGGTTACATGATATTATGATAATGCTTTTCTTTGGTGGTCTGATATGAAAGATCCTATGGTATAGTAGCGT